>CAJHQP010003184.1:0-71610 GCA_905132765.1 Moricandia arvensis | reverse complement strand
TAGTTGAAAACCAGTATTGTAATCTCCCTTCAAAACGATTATCCCCTGCTCTTTGGATAGAAATGAACCTGTTTCTGACTCCTCTATCAATCCTTCTGATAATCTTGGCTGACGGTAAAGGTTCCTCTCCATGTCTTCTCCCATTTCTTTCCATCCATAATCCATGTATAGCAGTTTGGAAAACATACTTCAAAGTAAATCTCTGGATAGATTGTTGGCTTGTAGATATCAAGGAAACAACCTCCGACCAGATATTCGTGAATTCATCTCTCATAATCCCTCTTACAAGATTCTCCCACACTTCAGTAGAGTAATGACATTCGAAGAACATGTGATTTCTTGTTTCCACTGGCTCATCACAGAAGGAGCAAGCTGTATTTGTATTTCCTCCCAATCTCAACATTTTTTCCCCTGTAGATAATCTATTATGTATAGATATCCATGCTAGAAAAGCGAACTTTGGAGTAGCATAATTGAAACAAATCCCTTTACTCCACTCACAGTGAGCTTCTTGAGTTCTCATTTTATTCCATGTTTCTTTTGTGGAGAACTTGCTCTTGAATTTATCTGCCCTCTGTTTCCACAAACCTACATCCTCCTCTCTTGATGCCTTCTCTTTACATTTCATAATTTCAACTTCGATCAAGTTTAGGTCTGGATCTCTGTGTCTTCTTTGACGATAGCCTCATAGCTTCCTCAACTGTTGCATCCTTACTTATCCCCATGGCAATATACCCTCTTGATCCAATCAAATCAAACAGACATCCCAAATCCGACCTAGGATCATGCCAAAATGAAGTTCTCTTTCCATTTTTAACATTCACCTTGTAAAAGGTTTTTGCCTTATCTCTATATTTCAGTATCTTGTGCCACATCCAAGATCCTGTCTGAGTTGTTCCTTTCACTGACCATAGAGAGCCTTTTCGGATCAGATAAGTATGTATCCAATTTACCCACAACGAGTTCTTCGAGTTCAGTATTCTCCAAATAAGCTTCAAACAACTCACATTATTCATTTCTTTTAGGGGCCGAATACTCAAACCTCCTTCAGCCTTTAGTCGACACACCTCTTTCCAGGAGATCTTTGCTTTGTTTGTGTTCAATGCCGGTCCAGACCAAAGAAAAGCAGAACATAGCTTCTCTATTTCTTGAAGACATGAGACAGGGAGCCGAAATGCCGCTAGCCAGAAATTTGCCAAGCTAGTGATCACTGATTTAATAAGCTATAATCTTCCTCCAAATGACAAAAACCTTCCCGTCCAAGAACTTATACGAGCTCTTATCTTCTCTATCAAAGGAATGAAATCCCCAACTGTCATCCTTTTTGTAAGTAGGGGAAGGCCTAAGTATATGACAGGTAGCATACCTTTTTCAAAAGGGAAATCTGAGGTATCATTCCTTATTCTTCCTTCCATATAGAGAGTAGACTTTTCCAGATTAATCTTTAAACCCGACATCTTCTCAAAGCTTTTAAACACCTCTAAAATTCCATCCAAAGATCGCTTTGTACCATCTGCAAAAACCATGAGATCATCCGCAAAACAAAGGTGAGTCAGATTGATGTTCTTACATCTTGGATGATACCCAATTCTCCTTTTCTCTGCTGCTTCATCTATCAACTTCGAGAGCACATTCATACAAAGAACAAACAAGTAGGGAGACAGCGAACAGCCTTGTCTTAATCCTCTTGAACTCTGAAAATAACCCGCTAGCTCTCCATTTACTTGTACTGAGAAAGAAGCCGTGCTAATACACAGATTAACCCAATGAATATACTTTTCCGGGAACCCAGGGCCTTCAATGTGTTGAGCAGAAACGACCATTGGACAGAGTCAAATGCTTTTGAGATGTCAATCTTCATACAACACCTTGCTGAGATATCCTCCTTATGGTAGTCTTTCACCAGTTCCGTTGCTAATAAAAGATTTTCCATTAACAGACGATCACTGATGAAAGCCGATTGATTAAGGGCTATAATCTTTGGTAGTACTCCTTTTAATCTATCCGCCAAAATTTTTGATATCACTTTATACAGCACGTTGCAGCATGAAATTGGCCTATAATCCTTCATCTCCTCAGCCAAATCCTTCTTCGGTATTAATGCTAGTATAGTGGAGTTCAACCCTTTTGGCAGAAAACCCTTCTCAAAAAAGGATTGAATCGCAACAACTACATCTTCACCAATAACCTCCCAAGCAGCCTTAAAGAATTCACTAGTGTATCCATCTGGCCCCGGAGATTTATCTGCTGGCATTCGGAAAATAACCTTCTTTATTTCTTCTGCAGTAACATCCTTCTGCAACTGAGCCTTCTCAATTTCACTACATCCAAAGTTTAATAGCTCTTGAAATCTATCTACAGAGATCCCTTCGTACTCTTGAGGCTTATGATTTAGAAATTCAGAGAAATACCTTTCTGCTTCCCACTTAATTTCATCCCCCATTACTTTAGAACCATCACTGCCTCTTAGTTCATTTATAGCATTCCGAACCTCCCTTATCTCTACAGCATTATGGAATACCTTTGTATTTTGATCACCTACAGTAAGCCAATGTAACTTGGATCTCTGTTTGAAGAATTCTTCTTCCAAGTCAGCAAGCCTCTGCCACTTTCCTAGTGCTTCTGTTTCTTCCTTTATAGCTTCTACAGTAGGACTCTCCATTGTTACTTTCTGCTTTTCACAAAGGATGTCAAAAGCTTCTTTCACCCTTCTCGGTAAATCTCCTAGTTTCTTCTTACTCAACTCTCTCAGAGGTGCCTTCAGAGCTTTTAATTTTTTCGTAAGCCGGAACATGGCAGAAGTAGAAAGGAATAATGGAACTGTCTCTCCCCACTGCTCTCTAACCAATTTGACAAATTCTGGCATTTTGCCTATAGAATTCGTAAATTTAAAGGGTCTCATTTTCTTACTCTACTCCTTTTGGATTTGTGTTCTACTTCTGAGATGATCATAGCAACCACCAGAATCAAAAAAACTGTATGACTGAGTGAAGTGATGTAGCCACACATCATTCACTAAAACTCGGTCAAGCTTCTTGCAAATTAATCCCGACTCTCTTTTGTTACACCAGGTGAATAACGGCCCTTGAGAACTTATATCAGACAGACAACAGTGTCTAGCTACCCTCTGAAAATCCCTTAATCCTCCAGAAATACTCGGATCATTTTCATAACCAGATTGCTCACTTCCTTCCAAGATTTCATTAAAATCTCCCATAATAATCCAAGACTTATTTCTAAACATAGTGCAATCTTGATGATTACACATCCTCCCATAGCTCTCTTCTTTCCACTATTGTATTCCTCGCATAAACAAAGGAACAGAAAAATTCCTCTTCCACTCCCTGAATCTTCACCGAAACTGTTATTATTTGATCACTTTTATAGACCGGGGACAATCTCACACTTGCTTTCCAGACTACCCAAATCCTTCCAAGATTAGTGTATTCATAGTTAGACATGAAATCCCAACCTCTAAACACCTCTGAAACAATCTTACCAGCCTTCTTTTCTTTAACTCTTGTTTCTAAAAGACACCCAAAGCTCATTCCACTATTTTGCCACCATCTACTCATCACAGAATGTTTTGTCGGTTTATTAAACCCTCTAACATTCCATGAGAAGCTAGCCATTAGTTTTGGTTTTTACGAGTACTTTTCCTTCCCACATTGCTAGGACCAGAATCCTTGGCAGTATGAGTCCCTCCAAAAAGTACTTTGTGTCTACTTTTAGATTCTCTTGGCAAAATCTTTCTTTGCACCTTTTGCGATCTCACCACTGCATCTTCCCCCTTATCCAGCTTCACAACTTTCCCAACTTCCTCCTCACCTCCAGATCCATTTATCATCATTTCTTTATTTTCCTCCATAACTACTTCACCTTCTTTTCCCTGCTCCTCTTCTTCTGATGTACTTAGAGCAGAAAATCTTGATGGAGTGGCTATTATAACTTCTCCAAACTTTAATTGCTGAACTTTCTTACCTCCATTCCTTCCTATTTTTCCAGGTGTTAACCATTTCTCAACTATTTGACCCTCCTCAATATCCTCCACTTGTTTATTTCTCTGCACATCAACACTCTGATCATCATCTTTCACCCTTTCAACTTTTGAATCACTCTTCTGAATTTCTTCCTCAGCCTTCTCTTGAATATCTTTCTTGCCACATTTTTTCTCTAAGTGCCCCCATTTTCCACAACTCTCACATTTATCAAGAAGCCAAGAATAATAAAAATTCACCGTAATCTCTTTGCCACTTAGCATGTAGTTCATCGTCTGTGGCAACTGTTTTGTAAGATCAGCTTTCACGCATACCTTAGCGACCTCAAAATTAGTGCAAGCAATTGTTTCAGGATGCAATCTATCCGGGACTCCTGCTGCACTAGCTACAAAACTCAATCCCTCCCATGAATACATGCTCATCGGAATATTTTTCAAGTGAATCCATAATGGAATCAGTTTGTTTGAATCATCTTCTTCAGGAGACCATTTCGAAGCCACCATTGGGATCCCTGCAATGTTCCACATTCGTCTTCGTATAATCTTCTCCCTCACTATTGCATTTGGAACTCTTATCCTCATAGTTATTGAGTCCATCTCGTACACATCAAGCCTTTGTTCCTTATCGCCAAACGTCCAAATTTTGTTAATAATCACATGAACCTTCGCCACATGTGGAGCCGTTTCCAAGAATCTTGCTATAACAAAATCATCCCATAACGGATTAGCTTTTTCGATTACCTCCGATGGAACCATCACTGATTTTTTACCTTCCGATTCCGAGATTTCAAACTCGTACTTCTTCAAAACTTTCTTCTGTTGAACCATCGAAACCCACGACTTCACTTGTGGTGTAACTAGATTCGGAGGAACCTCACGCGCCCCGTGAGAGCCCATCTCGCTGCCGAAGAAGACAGCGGAGATCGATCGATCGAGAAATCTCCAAATCGCCCTAATAATCGCCTTTTCTCTGTTTACTAAAACGGTGCGTTTCCCACAGTAATGACTTTGATTGATTTCATCTTCAAGTGATTTGAGACCACTACAACAATTAAATCTCAGAGTATATTCAAAATACCCAAAATTGATGTTCCTAGCTTCAAAATATGGTGGGTTGAGGAAAGTGACAAATGCCAATCAATGACGAATGTTCGATCAAACAAGGTAAGTGATCGATCGATCACCCATCCAAAAATAAAATTCTAGGTTCTTCTAAATTTATCCTAAGCCTTTTTGGGAAAATATCCTAGCCAACTAGCTATGTTCGCTTTAAGAACGCGGCGGTTAACGTCAGCAACAAAAATTGTTAATGATTTTCTTCTTCACTCATCGTTCAAGTGAGAAATAGTAGACGACTAACTAATCAAAAGGATCCACAATTGCTACTATTGCAAAAAAAAGCAATACACTGTTTTAAATCTTATTATGGCAAATCATTTATATTGTTCTAAATCTTGTAACATCCCTAAATTTGGGTTTTGAATTTTTTTTAAAAGAAAAGCCTTGTCTATGGATCATTAAGGTTAAAACCTAGGTTTCTCTTTTTTTCTTATAAATAGAGGTAGTCCCCCCCCCCCACCCCTTCTCTTTTCTCTCATCATAAACTTGAAGCGAAGCTCTGCAGAGAATTCTCGGGAGATGAAAGCCTTAGCCGTCAAGCTTCTTTTCCTCTCTCTTTGCGATCTCTCTCTTCCTTTCTCTCTTCTTGCCACGAGTCTTCTTCCTCTCTCTCTCCTCGTCGTCGCCTTATTCTCTCCTCGCCGTGAGCAACCGCGAGTGGTGGTGGTGGCTGGCGCGTGTGGTGGTGGTGGTCAAGTGATTGATCGTTGTTTGGATTCTCTCAGATCTATATTCCCGTTTCCAGATCCATATCTCATATCTATTCCTAAGGTGAGGTGATTCGAACCCAGTTTTCTTCTCATGTCCTTTATATTGTTTGATGTTGGAACTAGGGTTCGGATAGTCTTTGATTGAAAGTTAAGTTGATAGATCATAATGGGAGTTAAGTTGTTAGATTAATGAATCATGTTGCATAAGAACTTTCACATTGTTTAAAGGACTTAATGAACTGCCTTGTGTTGATGTGGATGATTGATGATGAATGATTGTTTGTGTGAGTGGTTGTTATGTGATGATTGACGATGAATGATGATGAAAGCTAGGTTGCTAGAAAGAAGTGCACGCCTAGGTTAATAGTGATGTTGTGAATGAAAGTATTACAAGGGATTACAATTGGTATCATGTATGTGTGTATGTTTGTATGGATGTAAAGTGAAGTATGTGTGTGACACCGAGAATGGGTGGCGTCTAATAAATGTGTTAAGGCTAAAGTTAAGGTGAATGAGAAATGAGAATGAGAAATGAGAATGAGTAATGAGAATAAGAAAGGAGAAATGAGAATGTGAATGAGAATGAGAAATGAGGATGTGAAATGAGAATGAATCATTGAACATGTTTGTAGCCATGTTTGTGACATCGAGAACGGGTGGCGTCTAGAGCGTGATGATTCCCCCCGAGACAGTAGCTTAGCATGAGGTACCCGTGGAAAATTAAGTGACGAAATCATGAAAGGACGGTGACCGCACGACGGCGGGATAGAAATAAGAAAGGGTTGTGAAAGGACGATGACCGCGAAAGGGCGGGATCTAAGGGTCGTGAACGGACGGTGACCGTGAACGAACGGGGTCGATGAGGCGCCTTTAAGATCGATTCAGTGCTGATTTGCGAGTGCTGGTTTGGCGTGTGCCAGTTTGGCGAATGCCGGTTTGGCGTGTCAGTTTGGCGAGTGCCGGCTTGGCGAATGCCGGTTTAGTGAATGTCGGTTTGGCGTGCCGGTTTGGCGAGTGCCAGTTTGGCATGACAGTTTGGCGAGTGCCGGTTGGGCGTGCTAACAATTTATTAACGAGAATGAATTAAGTAAGAAATGAGAAGGAAAAACTATAGTGAGAATGGTGAAGGCGTGTAAGACCATGGGGTGTCCGGGTTATTGGATTGGGGGGCACTCGTGGATTACAGGTCTAGAGGTCTAGAACACTTAAATATAAATCTATGTTGTGGCAGTGACTGAGTTCATTGTATTGTGTGATCGCTAGGTTGATAGAAAAGTATGGAAATGATGTTGTGTGATATCGTATGATGCATTTGAATGATTGATTGTTGTGGCTAGCCAGCTCTCGTTTCGCATTAAGTAGTATAGAGTTCATGCGGAGAGGCTGGTCTAGAACCACTTCACTGAGTAATCCATTTACTCATGCCCTCCTTTCCATTTTCCTATGTGCAGGACTATAAGTAGAAGTGTGTGAATATGGTTGGATTGTTATTTGATCGAAGTATAATGCGTCCGATGACTCCTGGGGCCAGTAACGGGACACGTTGGGTGGTCTAAATGAGTAAACCCATGTCAATAACTCCATGCTCTTAACCCCGGATCAGACCCAGGGGAGCGAGGTGTTACAATTGGTATCAGAGCCTAGGTCATGATCCCTTAGTGCTAACCTAAGGGATCAGCATTACAAAGCCACCACTATAGCTATTTTTCTATTACGGTTCTGATCAGATCCATTTATTTGTAGGATTCTTCCCGTGCTAGACACGTCCATTGGTTTTAAAAGAGATTCATAAACTCATTCATTGGTTTTTAAAAGAGATCTTGAATAGTTGTGAAAGTTTGTGTGCCTCCCTTGATTGATGAGTGTTGTGTGAAAAAAGTTCGTTTTGGTTTGGGATGTTATATTCGAAGTTTGGAGTTTTGAATTCGGGGACAAATTCCGAATAACATGGGGAGAGTTGTAACATCCCAAAACTTTTAAAAAAATTTAATAGACTAGTCTTGTCTACGGCCCATTAGGGTTAAGACCTAGGTTTCTCCTTTTTTCTTATAAATAGAAACAATCCCCCTTCTCTTTTCTCTCATCAGAAACTTGAAGCGAAGTTCTGCAGAGAATTCACGAGAGACGAAAGCCCTAGCCGTCAAGCTTCTTCTCTTCTCTCTCTCTGTGATCTCTCTCTTCCTCTCTCTCTCCCTCTCTCTCCTTGCCGCGAGTCTTCTTCCTCTCTCTCTCCTCGCCGTCGCCTTCTTCTCTCCTCGCCGTGAGAAACTGCGAGTGGTGGTGGTGGCTATCGAGTGTGGTGGTGGTGTTCCAGTGATTGATTGTTGTTTGGATTCTCTCAGATCTATATTCCCGTTTCCAGATCCAAATCTCTAGATCGATCTCAGATATATTCCTAAGGTGAGGTGTTTCGAACCCAGTTTTATTCTCATGTCCTTTATATTGGTTGATGTTGGAACTAGGGTTCAGATAGTCCTTGATTGAAAGTTAAGTTGATAAATCATAATGGGAGTTAGGTTGTTAGATGAATGGATCATGTTGCATAAGAACCTGCACACTGTTTAAAGGACTTAATGAACTGCCTTGTGTTGATGTGGATGATTGATGATGAATGATTGATTGTGTGAGTGCTTCTTATGTGATGATTGATGATGAATGATGATGAAAGCTAGGTTGCTAGAAAGAAGTGCACGCCTAGGTTAATAGTGATGTTGTGAATGAAAGTATTACAAGGGATTACAATTGGTATCATGTATGTGTGTATGTTTGTATGGATGTAAAATGAAGTATGTGTGTGACACCGAGAATGGGTGGCGTCTAATAAATGTGTTAAGGTTAAAGTTAAGGTGAATGAGAAATGAGTAATGAGAATAAGAAATGAGAAATGAGAATGTGAATGAGAAATGAGGATGTGAAATGAGAATGAATCATTGAACATGTTTGTAGTCATGTTTGTGTCACCAAGAACGGGTGGTGTCTAGAGCGTTATGAGTCCCTGCGGGACAGTAGCCTAACATGAGGTACCCACGGGAAGTTAAGTGACGAAATCGTGAAAGGACGGTGACCGCGCAACGGCGGGATATAAATGAGAAAGGGTCGTGAAAGGACGGTGACCGCGAAAGGGCGGGATCTAAGGGCCGTGAACGAAAGGTGACCGTGAGCGAACGGGATCGATGAGGCACCTTTAAGATCGAGTCAGTGCTGGTTTGGCCAGTGCCGGTTTGGCGTGTGCTAGTTTGGCGTGTGCCGGTTTGGCGAATGCCGGTTTGGCAAATGCCGGTTTGGCGTGTCTGTTTGGCGAGTGCCAGTTTAGCGAATGCCGGTTTGGCGTGCCGGTTTGGCGAGTGCCAGTTTGGCGAGTGCCAGTTTGGCGAATGCCAGTTTGGCATGCCATTTTGGCGAGTGCCAGTTGGGCGTGATGACGAGTTATTAACGAGAATGAATTGAGTATGAAATGAGAAGGAAAAACTATAGTGAGAATGGTGAAGGCGTGTAAGACTATGGGGTGTCCGGGTTGTTGGCTTGGGGGGCACTCGTGGTTTAGAGGTCTAGAACACTTAAATATAAATCTATGTTGTGGGAGTGACTGAGTTCATTGTATTGTGTGATCGCTAGGTTGATAGAAAATTATGGAAATGATGTTGTGTGATATTGTATAATGCATTTGAATGATTGATTGTTGTGGCTAGTCAGCTCTCGTTTCGCATTAAGTAATATAGAGTTCATGCGGAGAGGTTGGTCAAGAACCGCTTCACTGAGTAACCCATTTACTCATGCACTCCTTTCTATTTTCCTATGTGCATGACTGTAAGTAAAAATGTGTGGATATGGTTGGATCAGTAATTGATCGAAGAATAATGCGTCCGATGACTCTTGGGGCCAGTAACAGAATACGTTGGGTGGTCTAAAATGAATAAACTCGTGTCTATAATTTAATGCTCTTAACCCCAGATCGGACCCGGGGGAGGAGGGTGTTACAAATCTTATCATGGCAAATTATTTTTGGTTCTTTTAATTTTATGAACTCTGTTGGGTACTTTTTCTTTAAGTTTCCCTCTTTTTCAACTTTGTTTTTAAAGATACTAGAAATATAGCCCCCGCGCAAGTGCGGAGACGGATCCATTTTCTTATGCTTTAAGTGTGTATGAGATTTTGTTGTTCGTATCTTGTCTAAATCTTTGTTTTTTTTTGCGTATTGCAATATTGGAGTCATCACTTCCATTGAGTTCACTTCCATTGAGTTCACTTCCGTTTTGTTATGTCTTAAGTGAAATGTAATTTTCATTAGAAAAGCCGAATAAAAATTAGGAAGATTGCGACATTAAGTTATGTACATAAGATAGTGTGAAGATCAGGAAGTTTAAGCCCTAAAACTTTCTGCACTATTTTATGAAAAATTCTAACTTATATGTAGAGATGAAATCTTTAATTTGCTTGTTGACATGGAATAACAATGTAACGTCCCAACCGCCCACGGTTAATAGGCTGCCCATGTCTGCGTTCTCGGCCCGTGGATCCCATCCCATCTGACAATCGGTTCGTTAATTTTTCCAAAGTCTCTGAATCATTGTTTACTGACCCTACAATCACCACCCGACCTTCTTCGTGTTTTGGATTCATTCGCATGGTATCGTGGACATCCTTAGAAAAGACCAAATTGTAATATTATTATATAAAATTTGGTTTTTAGTTTACATAGCATGCAATACATCATTTTTAAAAAAAAATAATTGTTCGAGATCCACTTACCGCTGACATGGCGGAAGGGGAGAGAAGAGAGTAAACTCTCCCATTATAATATAGATTAAATTCTTCCACCTGCTTACAAATGTTAAAGAAAATGAAATGTATAATTACTTTTCTATTTTTGAATTAGATTTATATTTATTAATAATAGTTATTTATAAACTGAGAAACAAAAAAAAAATCCATCATAAAGTACTTTAACTTTATTCATGCCTAAATATATAATGCCTTCTTTTTGTTTGACAAAGGGCTTTATAATGTATAATGTCACTCATTCATCCTCATGAACCCACACGGAAAAAAAAAAGTGAAATAGACCAAAAGAAACAAAGAGAAGAAAAAAAAATGTCAGCTTCTTCATCAAGAAACGCCTTCGTGGATGGTAAATACAAAACAGATCTCTTAACGGTGGAGTTATCATCTGGCTGCTGCAAAACGACACCATCTTCTTCTCTGACTCCGCCACCTCCTCCCAAGGGGCTGTTGGTGGCAACGCCGGTGGAGGAAGGTGAATATCCGGTGGTGATGCTCCTCCATGGTTACCTTCTCTACAACTCATTTTACTCCCAGCTTATGTTGCATGTCTCTTCCCATGGCTTCATTGTCATCGCTCCGCAGGTTCGATTTCACCTCACAAATTAATTTTAGATTAATTACCACTGATTCATGAATTAATTAGTCACTGAAATTTTATAGTTAGTTAGCTACGTGTGAGTTCTGCTTGTGGTGAATCATTAGTCTCGGTCCACTATTCAATACTAGTGTGTGAAAACATTCCGAGTGGACCATTTGGTCACTCGGGCTAAGTTTAGACTTACGTAAACTCCTATAGATTGTTATAGTTATTAATTACGGATTAATTCAAAACGTAGGTGTAAAGTAGACAGTCGTATTTAGGATTCATTTATCGGTTGATTAAGGGTTTAGTGAAAAACCCAGCGAGAGGCATATCTATAACTCATTTGAATGGAGTACATGATGCCACGTTTTGCTGAGTTTCTGAAACCTTATTTGTTTAGTTTGACTCTTATGAGAACCTTAGACAGGAAGGAAAGTATGAACAAATATGCAAATCGATGGGTCCACTTGATGTATGACTCTGTTTTTGTCTCTAATTAAATAGTCCAGTTTCCTTAAAATCTCTCAAATTTTCTAAGAAATATTGGCTTTGAATGGTAACCAAGGGAACAATGAGGAACACTAAGTTCCTTAACATTCCTTAAAAAAATTATCATTCATGAGGAATCGTTTTTCCTTTTCATTCCTTCTCGTTCCTTTTTTCGTAGAGAATTATAGAACAGATTTGTTCCTTGTTAATTTTGATAAGGAATCAGCATTCCTCATCATTCCACAAATTTTATTCCTACTCATTTTTTCCTATCCATTCCTAATGTTTTTATTATGGTTACCAGTCACACCCAATATCTTTCTTTACACGTTTTGTATTTTGTTATATACCACAGTTATATAGCGTTGCTGGACCAGACACGATGGACGAGATAAAATCAACGGTGGCGATTATTGATTGGCTATCAGTCGGACTTAACCACTTTCTTCCACCACAAGTAACACCAAACCTATCCAAATTCGTACTCACAGGGCATAGCCGCGGCGGCAAAACCGCATTTTCCGTGGCCTTAAAGAAATTTGGATACTCATCCGATCTAAAGATCTCGGCACTGATCGGTATAGATCCGGTCGATGGGACAGGGAAAGGGAAACAAACCCCTCCTCCGGTTTTAACCTACGAACCAAACTCATTTGAACTAGACAAGATGCCTGTTCTAGTGATCGGTTCGGGACTTGGTGAACTTGCCCGGAACCCTTTGTTTCCGCCTTGTGCGCCTTCGGGAGTGAACCACCGAGAGTTTTTCCGGGAATGTCAAGTTCCAGCGTGGCATTTTGTGGCAAAGGATTATGGACATTTGGACATGCTTGATGATGATACAAAAGGGCTTAGAGGGAAAAGTTCTTATTGTTTGTGTAAGAATGGTGACGAGAGAAGACCAATGAGGAGACTTGTTGGTGGAATTGTTGTGTCGTTTTTGATGGCTTATCTGGAAGAAGATGATTGTGAATTGCTGAAGATCAAAGATGGGTGTCATGAAGGTGTTCCTCTCTATATTGAAGAGTTTGAGGTTAAAATGTAATTTTCGTTAGAGCTTGTTTTTAACTATTTTCAATATACAGTAGTCACCTCTACTGCTTATGAAGTTATATTCTGTAGTCTTTACTTAAGTGACATCTTGGCTCATGAAACTAACCCGTTCACATTCACAATACTAGGATGGTGAACTTACAAAATCAAAATAAATTTTCTGTAGTTACAATAATCAAAATAAATTTACAAAATAGAGACTAAACTCTCTGGATGAAGCTAGTAGAAAAATCAACATCACATAATTTGGTTTCTTGGTTAAGTGTCATCAGCGTTAGATTAACCTCATAGAGAAGTGCTTGTGGCGAGAGGGGGCATGTGTGGTTGATACCTAACCCATAAGAAGTTAAATCCAGATCTATGGAAAACATTTTGTCCCATGTACTCTTGCCTGAATTGAAAGATGTAGCACTTTGGTTGGGCCACTTCATCTTGGATGCACATAAATAGTTGTCGAGGTTGCACACGAGGATGTTGAAACGATATACATTAGCAAAGGGAGCTTTACAGAGGACTTAGAAATGTTTTGGTATATATGAAGATCTAACTTAGTTTCTCGGCAATCTGTCAACCAATAAAGTGACTCATCTACACGCACATGATCAGGTCGAAAGAGTTTTGTTGTCAAACGTCTTGTATGTGCCCCTGAATTTGTCTTAACCGAATCCAGTATTAAAGTCTGGACATTCAATGTTGTTGTAAAGGCATCCTATGTCGATTTACGAATTGCTCTCCAGGATATGCTCTACCACATCGTGGGGATAGCAAATCCACCGTCCTCATGCACTGTGTTCTCGACAACATTGATTACGGAGTAGCTAGTTAATACAAGAGATACAGACGCTTTGTTTATTATACATGACAAATACACTTTCCTTTTTTTAATTAGGAAATTCTAATAATTTTCTACCAGTTTCATCAGGTAAAGAAAAAGAATGTTAAGACATTATTATTGCATGTCTCTTAATATGTGGTTTTTCGCTTTTCTAAAAAAAGTTTCTTAGCTTTAATTAAAAAAATCTAAAAATTATTTCTTAAATAAAAGATATACCGTCTTTTAACCAAAAAATATAAAAAAAAATAATAAATAATAAATCAAGTTAAGAATGCACCCTAAAAGACCTGGATAAACATGATCTCAGTCTCAAACTTCGTAACTATTCCTTGAGCTAAATATATGATTTAAACCGACAGTCATGATCGTTTTTTCTTCAATATAGTTGCTTCTTTGCTTATGGATTTAACCCGATTACATTCACAAGACTTTTAACTTTCGAAAACTTGAAAAAAGGCCACATCGTTTTTCTACGTTCATCTGATTTCCCCATCACCATAGTCCATAGCTTATAAATATTTAGAAGATTTAATCCCATTTTAGAAAAATAGAAAATACCAATCTGCCCCATTGTTTCATTTTCATACTAACTTTACTCCAAGATTATACCTTAATTTTCAACATCAATGCCTCCTATCAGAAGCAATTGAAAGAAGCATGGAAACGCCTTGTGTCCAAAGATCATACTCCCTTTGGCTTTTGCATTCGAATTCAATCACTCTTTTCTCCACTGTTTTTAGCCCGAAATACCTCAAATCCTCTCCTCCATCGAGCAATTCGCGGCCAGGCCACGAAGGTAATCCTTTCACCAGTTCCACCACCACATCTATATAGAATCAAAATCAAGAACAGGTTCAGAAAATTATAAAACAAATTATGTGACCAAATTTAAGACTATGCTAATATGTCTAATAGAATATTCATTATTAGCCTACCATTACCCAGTCGTTCGTGTTTTATTGAAAATATAGAAAGTATTCGGAACTGATTAATTGATCTTTTAGACTATCATCAGACTAACTTTAGATCGTTCTTTAACTTTACGATCTAGTAGTCTCTTTAACTTTAATAAATATTCCTTAAGTTAGTACTTTTGACCTTTATACATTGGGATCGATTAGAAACAATGAAAGAGTAAGAGATAAGCAAAGCATCAGTCTTTCACTCACACTTCTTTTTCTTTGTAATGGTCCCAGCAACATGTTTACTTTTCATCTTCAATATTACCTGCACAATAGTTTAAAACACAAATTAAAACAATGAAAAATTGTAAATTCTCTACAGTATAGGTCGATTAACCTATAACCTATCTGAAACTAAAATAAAGCATAACTCCATATGTATTTTTTTACCTGCTTTGTTCCATTTATGTACACCGAAACAACTTTCCAATGAAGATCCCCTGAAAAATTAGAAACAAAGTATAGAAATATTGGAATAACATTGATGTATGCAAGAACTACTTAAAGTGACAATAACCAACCTTCGCGGGTGCGTTTAAGCAACTCGCAACCTTTAGCTAGCAATTCTCTACTACAATTCCCAAGAAAATTGTCTTCCGGAGTTAAACCGCCGCCTTGGTAACCACCACCGCTGGCTACACCGCCTTTTGGTATCCCCTTATCCACCGGAATCACTGCCGCAATGTTCCACACCTCCTTCAATGCCCTCGCCTTTAATGTTGCAGCTCCTCTCAACGCTACATACGTACATTTTTTGTTAAAAAAGTGTTAACCAGGAATTATACTACACTTCACTATTCATGTTGATTTGATGGTTTAGGAGTCAGTATGCGAGTCTACGTCCTAATAAGTATGTCGGGGTCCAACTCAAAAACTTCCGGTTATAAAAAAAAAGACACTATTACACAAACATATATGTGGTTTATAAGTAACAGTTATATTTTTATGATCAACAAAAAAGATATTATAGGAGAAATATACATGTGGCCGCGGCAGCTGTCAGTGTCATGATATCTCCAGCGGAACGAACGTTGACCGCAGAACTAACAACGGAGGCTAAGTGCTCCCGATCAGCTCCCATAATCTCTGCGGCTTCCACACACTGTGCCGCCACTAAAGTCGCTGCGGAAGCCACCGCGGAGTCAGTTTTAGCAACTTGCTCGTCGCTTCCAGAACTCGACTGAGAGGCCGTTGCTACAGCGATAGCAGCCACCGCGGCAGCCACGGCAGCTACAGATACTGCCGCATGAAGCTGAGCGTTTTGCGCACGCGTTTCCTCTCTTTTCTTCTCCCTCCGGTCCTTCAACCACCGGCCAACAGTCTTAGATCCTCCACCCACGCCGGAGACGGCGGATGGACCACGTATGTGCCCGTTGAAGGATGGGCTTACACGGTAGAATTGCTGGACCAATATTTTTAATTTTAAAAATTAATACACGTCGTTTAGACTGTATGTATGTGTTCTTGCTTTAGTTCAAGAAAAGTATAAATAAAAAATGGACCATTGTAAAAAACATATTTTGTAGTTTGATATTATCATAAATGACAGAAATACATATTATCATAAAAAATGGAACATTGTAAAAAACATATTTTGTAAAAAACATATTTTGTAGTTTGATATTATCATAAATGACAGAAATACATATTATCATAAAAAATGGAACATTGTAAAAAACATATTTTGTAAAAAAACATATTTTGTAGTTTGATATTATCATAAATGATATTATTGTAAATGGTTGTATAAAATAGACTGTTGTAATTTGTGAACAGATCCTATTTTTATCCAAATAGGATAAAAATAGACCGTTTTAACACTATTTTTATCCAAATAAATACAAAATCAATCGGGATTCTATTAACATTTCCATGTTGTAGTTTGATATTATCATAAATGACAACGAATTAAAACTATGTATCTGTAGGGGAAAATGATGTGGAAAATTGACCGATGTGAACATATGCCAGACACACTTGGGTCCAAACCATAAATGCTAAGCAAATAAATTTTTTACCCTTAATATAAAATCGAATTCGTATTCTTAATATTAAATCGTAAATATAAAAATGCGGATAAGAGACTTTAAGAGTTTCTTATACTGTTCACGGGTCCCACTGGCACGTGTCACCTCGCGATTGGTTTACTTTAAAAAAAAAAAATTTAAGAAACCCATTGGGTTTCTTAAGGGTTAATCATGGCCTAAGACTGCTCAACTTGTAGTAATTGACAGAAAAAGATACTTGGGACGAAGAGAAAGCCTGCGTCTTGTGTTCCTCTGTTTTTTCTCTTAGAGCACCTCCATCAAGGGGTTCTTAGGGGGTTCTTAACCCAAAAAAGTGGTGGGTCCCACCACTTTTCCTAAGAACCCGTCTCTAAAAACCTCTATTTAAGAACCGGTTCTTACACTGTTTCGTAGACCCCACTGACACGTGGCGGTCCACGATTGGTCGGTTTTAATTTTTTTTTTAAAAAAAATCATAAAACAGAAAAAAAAAAAAAAATAAGAACCCCTTAGGGGTTCTTACCGATGGAGATGGCCTTACATCTCATCTACTACTGCTTCTCCTACACTCTAGCCTTTTTTGTTTTGTCAACGTGTTTCATTAATTTACAATATAGACCCAGATTTTCTATCTATGACACATATTTAACCCACTAAATCCTGTTTATAACCCTAGTCCAACATGTAAATGGGTTGAATTTACTAATTTAGTAATTAATTTCGTTGATAAAAAAAGTAAATCATTTTCTTGAAAAGAATCTCCTTTTACCACTAGATTTTCAGTTCGGGTTTAGTATTTATTGAAAACTGGTTCAAGAATTTGACTGACCTTAAAGTCATCGATCTCGGAAGGCGATATGGGAGGGCTCTCGGTGAAAGAGCTGTGTGAAAGTCTCCCTGAAGTCCGTGGTGATGAAATCTCAGGCTGTCACAAGAAAACAAAACTCATTATTTAAAAATTAAACTCCAATTTCTTATTTTTAAAAAAATTAAAAAAGGGAAGGAAGTTTCTATTTTACACCATTGAAACATAGACAAATATATAAAGTTACTCGCGCGACAATATTTGTTAGAAAAAAGGTAATTAAGTAATTTTTTTTTTTGTTTTGAAAATACAACGTGGGTTGTGGATGAATTTACTTACAGACTGAGCCATGATACGTTCCATGACCATTAAAGAAGTCTCAGAGGAAGCGAAAGAGAAAGTGTTTCCAGAAACGATGCCGTTTTCTTCATCTTCCGGCACCAAAGTGACGTCAGAAGCGTTCTGGATCTCCGAGAAACGCATTTGCGGCGGTTGAGAAGTCGGGGAAGCGACGACGGCTCTGGAAACTTCCGTTGCGGAAGCGCTCCACGCGCGTGACAAAAACTCCATAGAGTTTAACGGCGTTTCAGGCGGTTTAAACGCTGGATTGAATCTCCATTGTTCTCCAAACGTTTTACCTTTATCCATTTCTATGAGAGAGAGAGAAAAAAAAAGAGAGAGTGTGATAGAATGGGGAAGTTATTGTGAAGCTTTCGTGGGTATTTAAAAGCGGACACGAGAGATTCGATTTGGCGGTTGAGGTACAGTTTTGGCTGCCATAAATCCTACGGTTGGATTTGATTTTTATGTTTAACTAACACGTGGCTCTATCTTGGTGGATGATGTTAACTTCTTACTTTCACTCCACATCTAATAATTAGCTAGTTAAATGACATGGTAATTACACTATCTGTTTTAGTTGTTACATGTTCTAGAAAATAAATTACTTTAAAAAATGTATTTATCTATTTTTAATATATATTTTGTTAATTAATAATAATTAGTTACAAATTTTAAAATAATTACATTTTTTGATTTTTTATTCGTCTAAATTTATTGGAAAAATATAATCACAGAAAACTATATACTTATTGTATGTTTTATTAATATGTGTGAAAAACTAAAACATCCATCATATTTAAAAAGAAGGAATACTTTGTAAGCGATGGTACTCTTAAAACTAAAGAGTGAAGAACAAACAAAAAGAAAATATATTGTTAACTAAATTTTCTTTCTTTTTGGATATAAGCTTCAAATTCTGTATCTACTTCATATTCTTTATGTTTCATAATATAGATAACTTTAGAAAAAACTTATTCAAAATATAATTAATTTTCATTTTTTCAATATAACTTTTGTATTTACTGGATATTGTTTGACCAACCAAATAATCCATGTTTTGTATAATTCATTGAACTTATATATAAATGAAAATTAACAATTTTTTCAATACAAATGATTTTTAATAAAATACTTGCATTTTAAAACATAGTAGATATTAAATATTGTTAATGTTGTTTTCGGACATATTATTTATTCTGTTTCTAGTTAATATTATAAATTATTTTATTTGATTACTTAACGAGATAAGAGAGTATTGGTAAAACTAGAAAATTATCAGATACTTATATTAAAAATGTAAAACAACTTATAATAAAATAAACTTTAAATTTAAAACAACACTTAATATAGAACTGAATATTTATTTGCATTAAAATAAGGTTGAATATTTTGCTTTGAGTTGTAAGAATTTTAAGGATAATAGTATATAAACGGTTGGCTAAACTGATTAGAGAATGTTGTATGAGTGTTAATTATCTTGAATTTTAGTATTGTATACTAAGTTTAAGAAAAAGATAAATTTACGTTTATGAAATATGTGAGGAACTTCCTCATCGCAAAATACCAAATCACAATGTGGCGAGAGTTAATTTTAATTTGAACAAATTTCGATCATACAATAAAACTGAAACTCGATTTAAAGGAAAATAAAAAGAATTACTTTATATATTTTATTTGGGAAGTGTAATTATGAATAATGTGCACGTGGAGGCGTGGCTGGGCATTGCCATCATATGTATGGAACCACAAATCAAATGTTTGCAAGGTTTTGCCCGTGACGACAAGTCAGAACACTCTTCACCACCTTCTCCTTTCAGCTTTTTGTCTCTTCTTTATTTCTCTTTTTATAGTAAGAACAAATATTTTAAACTCTTTCACTCCTCTAAAGTTCAACCTTATTTTGGAAGCATCGAACCAGCCACTAGCCTATGTACATTACTGTAGGCTATATTACTAATATTTATCCCTTATATATTAATTGGGGAAAGAATAACCTTTAGAATGTAAGTTATTTACAGATGAACCTGCTGACGTGTCACTTTGTGAGGCTTTCTCAGGATCATTTATGGATTACCCTTTCATTACTAGATTAATTACGATTTATTGCCACTGAGATATATTGGACATCCCTAAATTAATGTAACGTTTTTATTACATTTTCTTTTATGCATCACATGACCTTTTTCATATTAAAAATAGTCGTATTTTTCTTTTCTTCTTTGACTGAAGGCTTAAAACAGTCGTATTTGTTGTCATATCAAATACATTCACACTTTTTATTGGTCCCAATGATCTTATTTTTTGTTCTGCTGGCAAGGTCTTTGTTTATAATGTGAAAGAAACAAAAACATACATGAAATTCATTTTATCAAACGTAATTTTGTAAACTTACGGTTAGATTAGCAATCAATTTGTTAATTTCTTAAAGTAACATGTTAATGTTAATTGACCATCATATATTACACACAACTTGATCACATTTTATCGATGTACCATTTCTTTTAGGAATTCATTGGTTAGGTTTTATATATTATTAGAGCAAATAATCCACATACGCAAGTTTGTAAATAGTTTTTTTTTTGTGCTAACAAGTTTGAAAGTTAATAGTTATTAGTCTAGATTATATATTCGTGATTTAGATACATGAAGTTTTCAAAAGGTGTAATCATATTGGCATTTCAAATATAGAAGAGTAACCTTATTTTTTTTTTCCATTGAGGAATGTAGGTGACCACATAACTATAGAGTTTATTAAACTTTCTATATTCTCACTTTCTAATAATCCCGAAACCTTGACTGATTTATATGAATGGTGTGTAAGTCACGCAAATGTGTATTTAGATTTGGAATTTAGTTAAAAATTGACTACAATTACTAAGAGCATTATTTTGTTTCTTTATCTGACCAATTAACTTAATTAAAATTTATGGATTTATCCAATAGCTTCCTAATTAACATTAACATATATATTATTATACATTTAATGGAAGATACACGTAATAAGTATCATATATTATTTATTAATTACTAAAAGTGTTGAGTTGTACTATATAAAGAATACTACATTAACCAAAAATCCATTCCAAGTTACAATCCTCTGTAAATATTTCTTCATAAAAGTTTCGTATTTACAATGGCGGGTTATTATATGCATTCCTCATACATATTACACGAGATAGAAGAATTTGTTTTTCATGCATGTATTTATTGTCAATTTATCAATTCATATATTTTTATTAGTTGCAAAGTATATGTAATGAAAAATCTTATGTAAATTTGATATTTTAATATAAATCTCACCCCGCGCAAGGCGTGGGTCTTAACCTAGTAACACATTATTCGGTAACGTAAAACATTATTCGGTAACGTAAAACATTATCTCTGTATATTATTATGGGAGGCACCCTACAGATTTTCTCGGGGATTAACTAAGTATTAACGGGAAGTTCTTAATTTGGGCTGTCTTGGCCTTGAAGAAAGATGAAATGAAATACATTTACTTATAAGAAAATGTCACATTCGATCCGAATAAAAGATAAAAGTTATTTAATGTGGATAAACCATGAAGAATGTTTGCACTTTCCAGCCGAAGGTTACTAAACCCAACCAAAGCTCTTTAGCCTTTTCGGCACGCGGGTTCACATTCAAGTTTCAACCCATAGGTGATAGGTGTATAATAATCACATTTTTTTGTCAACGTAATCACATTTTTTTAATTGACATAAAAGTAATTATATACTTTGTTTTGATTAAATCTCATCATTTTGATAAATAGACCATTTAAGAAAATCATCTGAAAAGTTTAAGAAGTTTTTTTTGCTAATTTAAGTTTAAGAAATTTGACCAGCTGACAAAGTCTACTTAATGGAATGTCTGAAAAACAATTTATTCGATATTGGGAACACACTTATATAATTAAACTAGGGTAAGCCCATGCTTTTAATCTTTTTTATTCTATTATATTCTTTTAACATTTTTTTAATCTAAAATTTAATTTTAATTATGTATAATATTTATTTTTAAATATCATTTTTGTATGTTGTACTCGTTTATTACAAAAGACTTAATCAGTTTTGTTGGAGTTAACTAAATTTTCTAAGATGATTGTTTCGATTATTAGTGAAGTTGTGTTCCAATTTTATTATGTCGATATAGATATTTTAATTTTTTAGTATAATTTATCTAATTTAATTTCTGTTATTTTTTGTTTGTTTTGGGGTTGTTGTACATTATGTTTTTTGTATATATATTTTTAGTTTCATATTATATGTGTGAACTTCTTATTTTAGTTACAACAAATTTACACCAAACTTCTATTAATATTCGGTACACTAAATAGGATACACAAAAAGAAAAAATTACTTCTAAGTTTAAACAGACTGAAAGTTAGAGGTATATCGTATATCTGTTTACGCTAATATCATTATTTGCAAATGCGGTGTAGTGTGCGCACGTATCATTGCAATTTTTTTTGATAGTTCTTTAGTTTTCAATTGGCTATAGTCTTTCCACTCAGTCTCATTCAAACGCCAAGCTTTGCACACTATGTGTTTGTTTGTTATTTCTTGTCTGAAATCAAGGAAAGACAACCGGACCAGGATACATCCTGACCTTGAATAGTTGATTAGTTTGACCCTATTGAACAGATATATGCATTGAACATGTGGATATACATGCTTGACAACATATAAACGAAGCACAACCAGATAGAAAGCATGCAAAGAAGGATAGCTTTTAGCGGCCGTAGATGAAATCATTACAGCTGCTTAGGGAGATGTTTCTGAACTTCCATCTGTAACATTAGAGCTTATGTGATCTCAACACTCATGTTAAAGAGTGACATAGTTAAACATACGAGTAAATAGTCCTTGTATAAGAGTCAAAATTTTGAACAAATACAAAGAAAATTCCAGATTTGATATGTAGTTATGAATTTGAATTGTATTATGTTTTCATGTTTAGAGATTTGATATCTTCAATAGGTCTCATCTTCTTATCATGGGGTTCTATTTTGAAAAAATTGTACAATTATACATGTCCCTTTGTAATCTGTTTGCCTTAGAGACTTTAGGCTTTCTAAAAGAGTCATTAATTTTGTAGAGTAACATCATGAAAAATAAACCTGCAATACGGCATAAAGAATGTTCTCATGCCTCCAAGGGAACCAAAGAGACTCCAAAATAGAGACTCCAAAATAGGCAGTGTCTCCATATGAAATGTTCATCTATTTCTCCAGTCGCATCCTGGATGTAAGAGCCACAATTAACACTTTATTTAGATAATATATAATTTACTTGACTAAAGTTTTTTTTTCTTCTAAATATGTGCGAAATACTTCAAATGCAAGAGAGTGAATATGCAAAAGAAGTCTTGTGCTTTCTTTGAATCAACCTCATCTCTCTTTGTTTCACAATAATCTTATAGCTCCTCGATAAGCATGCTCTATGTTAATCTTCATTCTCATTGTTGCACCTTGTTCAAAGTAACAACCTCTGCAGTAACAATCCAAGATTAATCAAAGAACCATACTCAAAATGATTGGTTCTAGATTTTAAAAAAAAAGAAAGAAAGAAGTTAACTTGTAGATAGTTTTCTCACAGTTCCACCAATGACCCGTGTTGAACACTAATATATATGAATCACAAAACCACATCAGATTTCATAAGATGGTGAAGAAGGAGGATGAACACAAAACCTGAAAACAAATAGTCGATCTACTTATAGATCCGGCGGCTTCCAAGCAAACTTGACTATCATGATGCAGATAACGACTTTCGACTCCTAGTACAAACACGATCATGAAGTTAAATTGCACATGTAACTCAGTCTAAACACGATCTTTCAAAAATAATACTTTCGAGTTAGCCATTTCGAAAGAGAAAAAATATGCAAAGAGAGATACGAAGATGGTTTTCATAAAAGGGAAGCTTATCTTTTTATAACCGTAGACACACCGCCTTTGAGAAGATAAGGACTGATTGATGCAGAGATCATGTGTGAAGAGTTAAGATCATGATTAATGCGTCGAATTAGATTCGGAGGAACGGAAAGAAAGCCAAAAGACTGAATGGGTTCCTAAGCAATTTGAATTGTCAAGGTGACTTAACACAAAGTATCTCGAAGGCGGCTGAGAAAGAAATATGTCATGAACCCTAATCGCTAACTTTTCAGTGTTGAGAAGATGACATTTGGCTGGTTGTTGGGCCAAAGCAAAACAAAAATCGGAAACGAAGCCCATAACCTCCATGTAACACTCCGAGTTGTGATATATGGAAAGGCTTAGAGAATTGATTTGACTATCTATGTCACCAATGTGCGGTTACCTTTTTCGTCACACATACGTTTAGAACTCCAGAGTTATGCGTGCTTATGTGGGAGTAATGAAAGGATGAGTGACCTATCGGGAAGTGATTCGCGATACCATGTGAGTAAGACTAGAGCACAAGGAAAAGTCATGTGGTGATTATAGGGTCAGTAAACAATGATTTTGAGCCTTGGAAAAATTTACTCACCAACCGTTGGAACGGGATGGGGCACACGGGCCGAGAGAGTGGGTGTGGATGGCCCATTAGCCGTGGGCGGTCTGGGCGTTACAAGTGGTATCAGAGCTGGTTAGCCATCTCGGTTCTGACACGGGAGGCGTCTTGAGACATGTCGTGTGGCGCAACGAGGACGTTGCGTTCTTTGAGACGGGGTGAATTATAACATCACAAGTTGTGGTAAATGGAAAGGCTTAGAGAATTGATTTGGCTACATATGTCATTAAAGTGCGCTTACATTTTCAGTCACACATCCGTTTAGAACTCCAAAGTTAAGCGTGCTTATGCTGGAGTAGTGAAAGGTTGGGTGACCTATCGTGAAGTAATTCGCGATACCGTGTGAGTGAGTCCACAACACGGAGAAATGTCATGTGGTGATTGCATGGTCGGTAAACAATGATTTCGAGCATTAGAAAAATTTACGCACCGACCGTTGGAACGAGATGGGGCCTACGGACGAGAGAGCGGGTGTGAATGGCCCATTAGTCATGAGCAATCTGCGCGTTACACTCCTTTCTATTAATGAAATGTAGCGTATTGAATGGACGAGACATGTGTCACCCAGAGAACATCTCTATTTGATGAGGTGGTATCTGCAAAAAGAATTATATATATATATATATATATATATATAGATATTTTTCAAATTATATTGTTATATATCATTTAAATCAAACAAAATATGCAAATAAATCGATCAAATCATCTCCAGAATCTCGATAGATGTCTTTCACCATACAAACTCAAATTCTAAAACCTAAGAAATTACAACTGTGTCAAAATATCTGTAGTACGTAAATTGTAGTATAGAAAATAACCGAGGTATTTATTTATTATCTGAACTTTATATTGTGAATTTGTGACGAAAATTGTATATTTAATATTTCGGGTTTCAGCATTGACATAGTAGGACAACTTCAACAGAACTAAATCGTGTGATCAAAATACAAAAAGAAAACAATTTGATGTAATGCAAATGGCATAGATTTAGATGGTTTTATATATAGACGTGACAATTATTTGAAAACTTCCTAGATGGAGGTGAGAATTAGTTGAAAATTTGATAGACAGAAAATATTGGAGAACTAAATGAGTCACTCGATATGCTAGTTTGGTTTGATATAATAACAAGGGTGACCTTTGCCTAACAAGTAACTAATTAAGCATCAATAGCACAAATAACATGCTCCTTTCATTCGAGAGGATAGGAAAGACAAAGAAGGTATCCATGTAGGGGAGAGTGTTGGTAGATATCCTTGTCACCATAAATTTTGTCTTTTAAACAAAGTAAAATATTATATATGATCAAAATTCTGCGTGATGACAGTGTAAAATATATTGTTATCAGGTGATTTGTTTTGAAAACGTCCAGCTGCATAAAAGAGATGGAAAATATAGGTCCAATCAAAATTTCATTTACTTGTTTCAACCACTTTATTGTAAAATGTTTACCAATTACAGCTAAGATATTGTTTTAACAATCACCATTTAAGTTTAGTTGTTTAATAATTATGCTATGTTAGACATCACTACCTTGGATCCTTTTGGATCTTGCCAAATCCAAGAGAAATTAATAGTGACAAGCTAGTGATGTGAGGTGTCTAAACGATAGTACATCTATACAATTACAGATCCATTAGAAAGGCTTCAATAAAGCCTAATAAAATAATTAGAAGCACATAAGACCATATTTATCCACAGTCTCTTAGGTAGAGGTTCTTAACTTAATTTGATTTTTTTTATTTTATTTTTTTCAAATTTTTTTGGCTAAGAGACGGATCTTAAATCTCTTATTTAAAAAAAAATTCTTAGATTTTTTTAATTAAAATTTAAGACATGTTTCTTATAAAAATTAAGAACTCCTAATAAGAGACCTCCAATAAACATCTTTAAAGAGAACATTATTATTGAGAGACCCATTAAATCTCTTACCAGTTTTATTGTATTTTTTAAAAAATTTAATTACCCATTTAAGTCTAGCTAAACCTGTAGTTGTAAACCAAAAGAGATGATGAATTTTATTTATTTAACTGTAGTGTTAATTTCTTAGTATTGTTATCTAAATTCTAACAAGTTTTTTTTGGGTCAAATCTAAATTCTAACAAGTTATATATTCACATTACATCTAATATTTTTACTTTTCTTCTTTTAATTTTTCTGTTAAATCATCTATCATTATATATGAATAAAATAAGAAAGAGAGCTACTGGTTTGGAGGTCCCATACAAATGTTTGGAGTACAAGTATTGCTCTTCATTTGAGCATCATATTCTTTGCTCATTCATTTTTCTCCAATTAGCACGCTTAAGAGTTTGTGTGGCTGTTGTAAGTGGTGTTTCTATGGTTTGTAAGACTTCATTGGCAATTTTAATTTTCATGAGTTTCCTTTGTCGAGTACTCTATCAAAACGGAGGAGGAGCTTGTGGAGCTGGTTGTTGTTGAGGTAGTTAAGAGTCTTGGGATGTTGGCGTTTTCTGTTCTTGTATCTGCTGCCCTAACCGTAGATGATGATCTTGGATTTTCCAGGATAGACGATGATGATGGGGTTGCATATGGAGGCGTTACCATTGTCGGTGTGTTGTTGGAGTTCAATTGATCTTGTGACACGCCCTGATTTTACGGTAGGAAGACATAATATGTATGAGAATTAATAGGAGGTAAAAGCATAACAAAGAGGTAAGTAGTATTGTTGTAAGAACATATTTGTGGCTAGTCTATATGTTCTTATGCAAATATGTTCAAGTAGAGTATAAGAGTGCATAAAATAAAAATAAAGAACACATAGAGATTTTGTTAACAAAATTCATTTCTTACATCCGTGGGATCACGTCCCATTTACTAGAAAATACAACAAATTATTGCTACATTGTATCCAACACACACCCATGACTAGTACTCTAATCTAGAGTAACAATGATGAGACCAACTACTACTAATTGTCTTTTCTGATGAGTATAATTCTCTATAATAAAATTACCAACATATCACTTAACTGTCTAGTAGGTGGCATGCGTGTTTTAGTTGTTCTAGCGGCGTATAAATATCCTAAGCAAATCACAATCAAATTAACCTTAGTCTTTAATACACAAATAATAGTTTTGCCAAAAGAGATCAAGTGTAGTATTTAGGGATCAAATCCACAGAAAACAATGACACACAATAAATTTCTTATTTCTAAAAATTAAGTTAGGTGAATATATATATTGGTTGGAAAAAAATCAATTAATGAAATATTCCTTATCAAGAATAGATATGCAATATGAAAATATGCTAATAATGCAAATATTGAAATAATGCAAATATGTAAATATTCTAATAAACTAACTTGATGCAAATGTAAATATGCTAGATCTAGGGTTTCAAGCCTAATGGATTATAGTGGATATGGAACACATATATGTAAATATACTAGGACTCAAATATTAACTATTATGACTCTTTTAACTTTAATTCTCGTATGCAAACAAAAGGAAAACCATCGATCGACATCCAAATCAGAAAGAAGTGTGAATGAGATTTGATAAGTCCACCAGACTTGTTAGACCAGCTCTCGCATGCGCCTAACAGCCTAGTTCAACGTAGTCTGTTTTAGCACATAACATACTCTCGTAGTCGTCCATGTTCTACTTTCGAGATCCTAGTTAGCTACTCTAGAATGCAAGCATTATGCACAACTCAACTGACGTATATTAACTTAACTAGCAATCCTACTTTTGGGCTAATCCATGATTGCTATCATTCAACCCTAAAACTAGTTTATGACTACTCGGACATAATTAAAGAAAGAACAATAGTCTGAATAAAATGCATAGATAAAATATTGGGGTACCAATACAATCTCCCTAAGGAGTTATGAATCTTTTCCCTAAAAACCTAAAACTATAAAGCTATGTGGGTAGTGTCAAGCCTTGCCTAAGCTTGTACTTGCACTTGCACACCCTTGCATGCTCTCAATACATGAGCGTTAAAATAAAAACCCTAAAATCTAGGACAAAACTCGTCCATGGCATTCTTATCTTTTGTCCTCTGAACTTGGGCTTTTCAGTCGGTTGTCTGCGAGTTGGGCGTCGATCGATGGCAAGTGTGCAACATCGATCGACCTTAATCTTTCATCATCGGTAGATTCCAAGGTTGTGTCGTCGATCGATGATAGTCTTTTACTTCGACTTCTCAAATAGTCAGCTATGGATTCTTCTCTTCTAAATGCTCCAAAAACTCCAAGTATCTCCATTTATCTTCAAAACGTCCCTGGACTTGTAAATACTCTAAAACATATCCTAGACACACATAATAGACCCAAAATAGGGCCTAGAACATGGCCTAAAACATGTAATAAATAAGTATATCAACTCCCCCATTCTTAACATTTTGCTTGTCCTCAAGCAAACTAAGCCTGTGAAAGAGGTTTGAAAAGCGGAGACTCACATAATGTCTAAGTATAAATGTCACATTACTCTGTTGCAACCACATCCTATCAAGTCAATCACAAAGGAACTTTATATACCATATCTTAGTATATCAACCAAATCCAGTCCACCAACAACTTAGCAAATACTATTCTGACTCACCGCTCTACTGATTTCATTTTTTTACATAAAATAAAGTGTAAGCTTTACCTTGGGATCATCGATCAAATGACACATGGACTCTACCTCTACAAGTATATGAACAACTAGACACAAAGTCTTCTCTGATTCATTTCTCCCCTCTTTCTCTCTGAATCTTTCTAGATCTCAAACTAAATGGACAATTATGCTGATACAATCCATCTTACCATTTCATTTTCGATTTTCCTCTTCTTTCTCTTTTTCTTTTTCTTTTCTTTTCCTTTTCTTTTTCTTTTGGTTTTTGGGCAAAGTTGTAGGCGGATAGTGGAGTTATCGGTAATGTACCTACCCCTCGCTTCCAACAATGTGTGATTGTTCCTCCAAATTAAAATAATGGGATCATAGGTAATTTACCTACCCCTGTGCATCTCAGGAAGTTATCTCAATATTTTAAGCTATTAGGTAGATGCTGAAGAAAAAGAGAGAAGGGAACCAAAGGTGCAATGACATGTACCTACGGACTTGCAGAAGAGATTCGATCCAATGTATACCAAATCATAAAGCAAGCAAATAATGTCACGATTAGTGTTGGAAATCAGCTTCAGTTTCTTCAAACTTTCTAAGCAAGTGTGATATAGTGGCATGATGATCCACTTTGGTATCCCTAGTAATCTCTGCAGCAACCTTCTAAAAATGGTGCTAAAGTGTGGTTCATCAATAATAAATCTTGATCATAGTCCTCTTCTTGACTCATAAAGCTTTTTGAAAAACTTATATATATAGCAAATAAAACTAAAAATAAATTAAATAGCATTAGCGAACCTCCCCCAAACTTAAATTACACTGTCTCCACTGTAATCCGCCCCGGTGTAATTAGGAAAAATTAAATCATAAGTAAATAGATTAAGTAGAAAATGCGATACCAAACTCTGTAAAAGAGTATCGATAGATGGTAGGCGTGTATGGTCAATTGATGGCCGCGATCCAGTGTTGAATGATGGTGCCTCTATTGTGTCGATCGATGGTGACTCAAACAGTCTATATAAAACAAAGTAAAACTCGAAATAAGTAGTAGTATAAGTAAAAAAAATAAAAGCTTATTAAATAGTGGGTTGCCTCCCACTTAGCGCTTGATTATAGTCTTTAGCTCGACATTGTGAATTCTTTGACTAGTAGAAAGTTGGATCAACACTTGGAAAATAAGTATCTACATCTTCATTGCTCTTCTCAAACCATGTACTGATGAAGCTCTTTATTGCCTCATCATATCTTCTCGTTTTCTTATTCCTTGTAATTGTTCAGAAAAAGTCCATTGAATGCTTTCCTTTTTCTAGTTTCTCAATACTACGCTGTAGCATTATAAGTCTGGCAGCTATAGTCTCTGATAGATCTTCCAATTGCTGAGAAATATCTTTCCCCATCATGCTCTAAGAAAATTCAATCTCATCGAACCTATCTTCCAATTTTACTTATGCTGCCGTCTTGTGTATGTGGTCTTCAATGTCGATCGATGCTCTGGTGTTGCCGTCGATCGATGCCCGATTGTCTGCCCCAGTCACATGTTGTCTCTGAACAATATCCAAATCTTGTTTCATCTCATCCATGCATGCAGTCAAACCTGTGAGGCAGGTGTCTACATGATAGTATACATCATCCAACCTCTTGTAAAAGTCACCCAGTGACATATCTTGAGTTATGTAGGTCGCATTCACAATATCATCAACCTCTTCTATGCTGTATGTCTATTGCTCCTTCCTAGACATAGCGATCCTTGCTGCATGTTCTGGTAAACATATGTAGCTTTGCTCAAACAAATCAGCTCTCTCTAGAACCACTCTAATGTCTTCAGCTTGCAAATTTAATACCCTTATATCTGTAGCTCGTGCATTACCGTTTTCATCTCTGTATATGCCATACTTATCTTTTTTTTCCCAGTGGAAAAGTCTGTTGCCTTCAGTATCGAAGGCTCTCGTACCTACCTCGAAACGCTAATCGATCGATGTCCAGATGGCGGTGTCGATCGATGGTGGCTTGAAAGTATCTAGATCAGCATGGATCAGCTCGTGTCTCTGCTCTTCAATATCGATTGATGTTGAATGGTGTGAGTCGATCGATGGCTGCAGCTGCTGTCCAAATATATTATCTGATCCATTAGCCATAATAAGGGCATCTGGTACATCCTCCTTGGATAAATGTAGGAGTCTCCCACAAAGAGCCTGTGCATGTTCCTCTGGGTCTCTGAAAATTCAGAACTCATCTGGTCTAAGGTTACCAATATCAGTCTCTTATGCTCCATTTATGTGTTCTAGTTTGCATTTGATGTCATTCGAACGTCATGAGTAGCCTGTGATCGATGCTGGATTATTCACTCTCACGTTCATCACCCAACAAGCTTCCTCTGATGCCAGGCCGCGATATTCAATATGTTCTTCCTCTCTGTAATCTGCATCATATCCTTCTCATATTGGACGCGTGTTGATTGATGGTGTATGGTGACCGTCGATCGATGCTCGATAACCAGACTGTTGCGCGAAAAGATTTCCAGCTCCATTAGCCATGGCAAGGATGTCTGCAATATCTTCCCTCGTGACATTAAGTAATATGCCATCCATAGTTCTTGCGTGACCGTCTGGATCTCTCATAATACCAAATTTGTCTAGTTGTAGATAAACATATTCCTTCTCGCGTTCTGCATCTGAATCTACTTCAGATGCTGCTCCCGGATCAGTATCAATCGATGGCATTGAGTTACCTTCGATCGATGTCGATTTCCCGAATTGATGGGAAATTATGAAAAACACCAGCCTCTTCCATAGCAATACCATAATACTCGATTGTTTCTTCTTCTATGTAGTCTTCGTCGTACTCGGGGGGCGGGGTGTGTGTTGTAATCACCATCTCTGTGGTAATTGTTGATCGGTTCTGGAGCGTGAGTGTCAATCGATAACAAAGGGTGGGCGTCAACCGATTGTTGAACTGCAAACGTGTCAATTGATAGTCTGAGTTGGGTGTCGATCGATGATCCATCCTCCGACTCTTCATCAAAGTCATAATCGTAGAAGCATGTGGCCACAAGTTCTACATTATCACACAACTTTGTTAGAGCATGTTTATTCTTATAAATTTCATAATAGACATTATGATCAATCAAGGAAAGGCACAACCTGTTTGTCCTCATGTCGCAAATAGCTCCCACGGTGGCCATGAAATCTTTTCCAAGTAAGAAGAAAGAATTCCAATTGATCTGGATATCCATCACATGGAAGTCTATCATGACTAAGACATCCTGAATTTGCAGTGGGACATCTCTACGAATACCTCTTGAATCCACTCTGGAGAAATCCACAAAGATGAAAGAATTGCTGGAAGGCACCACTTCATATTCAATTTTTCTGCCATAGCTCTGGGTATGATGCTCACCGATGATCCAATATCATAGAGGTATTTGTTTCCCTTGATAAAACATGGAATCACAAACTTTCCAGGATCACTCTTTTTCTTCAAACAGGTCCTCTGTTTCATCGTTTCTCTGAGATGATTGAACATGACTTCTATATCATCGCCTGTCACTTTTGTTTCCCTGAAAAACATCCACAATCTATGAGTATTATAAGCTTCATCAAAAAGAGTATCTAAAGGAAATTTTAAAACTCTTTTGGTAAAGCTATCAATCTATTTTTCATTTGCTTCTTTGCGTAGATATTTGGGGATCTTTTGATTCCTCTTGGAGTGTCTCTAATCTTCTAATTAACAGCACCAAATTTGACATGTGTGTTTTAGGTGTTCTAGCAGGGTATAAATATCCTAAACAAATCACTATTAATTAACCATAGTCTTTAACATACAAATAGTACTTGCCAAAAGACATCAGGCGTAGTACTGAGGGATCGAATCCACAGATAGCAACGACACAATATAGATTTGTTATTTCTAAAGATTAAGCTAGGTGAATATATATATATATATATATATATATTGGCAAACAATCAATTACGAAAATATTCCTTATCAAGAAGTAGGATGCAATATGGAAATATGGAAATAATGCAAATATGAAAATATTCTAATAAATTAAGTTGATGCAAATGTAAATATGCTAGATCTAAGGTTTCAAGTCTAATGAATTATAGTGGATAGGAAACACATATATATATATATATATATATAAATATACTAGGACTCAAATATTAACTATTCTGACCCTTTTAACTCAAACTCTCGTATGCGAGCAAAAGGAAAGACCATCGAACGACGTCTAAGGCTTGATGTCGATCGACGGTGAAATCAGAAGGAAGTGTGAACGAGATTTGATAAATCCATCAGACTTGTTAGACCAGCTCTCGCAAACAACCTAGTTCAATATAGTCTGTTTTGGCACAAAACCTACTCTCGTAGTCGCCCATGTCCTACTTTCGAGATCCTAGTTAGCTACTCTAAAATGCAAGCATTAAACACAACTCAGCTGATGGATATTAACTTAACTAGCAATCCTACTTTTGGACTAATCCATTATTGCTATCATTCAACCCTAAACCTAGTTGATGACTACTAGACATAATCAAAGAAAGAACAATAGTCTAAATAGAATGCATAGATAAAATATTGGGGTTCCAATACAATCTCCCTAAGGAGTTATGAATCTTCTCTCCTAAAAACCTAAAACTAAAAAGCTATGTCGGTTGTGTCAAGCCTTGACTGAGCTTGTACTTGCACTTGCACACCCTTGCATGCTCTCAATACACGAGCATAAAAATAAAACCGTACAATTTAGGTCAAAACTCGTCCATGACATTCTTGTCTTTTGTCCTCTGAACTTGGGCTTTACAATCGGTTGTCTGCAAGTTAGGCGTTGATCAATGGCAAGTGTGCATCATCGATCGACCTTGGCCTTTCATCATCGGTCAATTCCAAGGTTGCGTCGTCGATTGATGACAGACTTGTACTTTGACTCCTCAAATAGTCAGCTACAGATTCTTCTCCTCTAAATGCTCTAAAAGTTTGAAGTATCTCCATTTATCTCCAAAACGTCTCTTGACCTGTAAATACTCTAAAACATATCTTAAACACACATAATAAATCCTAAATAGAGTCTAGAATATGACCTAAAATTAATAATAAATATGCTATATCAGTAAGATGACGTCACATACATTCATGTGTATTTTCAATAAACCCTAGACACATAACCGTTTCCGGTCACTATCTTGTTCTTTTTATACTTCAAATGCCAAAACCTTAAACAAGGAACTGGGCTTGCTACAAATCACCAAGGCCCACATGACTTCTCTTATTAACTGAAAGTCCAAATGGCCTCACCATCAACACGTTCTAGACGACGGCTTATCTCAGCAACTCACATGTCATGCTTCAACGACACACCATCATCATAACAACACTTGCCATGTCAGCTTCTGCACCACGTCAAAGACTTTATTGATACAATCACCAAAACACACAACACAATGTTATGCGTCACATTCACCTGTTTCAGCTTCGTGAATCCACTTGCGGCTTACACAATCCCCTTTCTATCTTAGCATTATGTCTCTGCCTCATGACGTGCTTTATCATGTCGATTAGTACATCACTCTTAAAACTCAGACATCACAACACTCAGACATCACAACACTTACCAAATACTTCTTCATTTTCTCCCTTGATGACTAAATTTTAGAATCCAAGCAACTTCTCAAACTAGTCACTACACCACTGAAAATCTCTCCCTTTTTTAGCTTAGTTTGATACTCAAGCACCAGACAATTAACTTCTCTACTTCCCCACAGATCTCGTGGATGAACCGTAACCAGCGGTAGTATACTTTCTCTTAAGATATGCAAAGCGCCTCAGCTAATTAGGTATGCCAATATCATATCTCCCTGCTTGAGTGCAGGCCCGGCCCAGTACTTTGTACTGCCCAAAGCAAAATGAATATTTGGCGCCCCTAAGATTCGAACCCTGGACCCTTGTCGGATCATGGTACAACAGAACCACTAGACTATATACGAGTTTTGACAATCTGGATGCCCTTTAATATCTTAAGATAATTTGGCGCCTAAAACACCTGCTTCCCCAGCTTTATGTCAGGGCCGGCCCTGCTTGAGTGCATAACTAAGTTAAAATAACCAGTAGACTCTCCGTTAAGATAAGCATCACTTTCTTTCATCAATCGTGTCTAGAACTTGTAGATTGATTCTACCATTTGAACTTTTATCCTCAATCAACCTTGTCACTGAATTCTGATATTCCTTGAGAGTTTTTGAGTTTGAGCTTGACCTTGACCTGTATAGCCTGTGTGCAAGTGTTATATCAACTTTTTGAAAGGCCCTGCAACTGAGCGACATGTAAATATGCCGCCTCGACAACTGATCGTCACAAAGTTTCAATTTTATGAAAATACTTTTGAGTCTCCTTCTGATCTCAAACACAAAGAAAACTCATCTCTTCTTTTATTTGTCTTTCTCTGTCCAAAAGTTTATTCTATCAAATTTTTGAAGACATCTCTGTAATTCTTGTAGCTTGTTGTCGCTAACCTGAATAACGCTCCTTTAACAATAATCGTAGGCTTCGTAGATGAAAATTCGCGTAGAATCAGCTGTTCCGACATCAACCAAACACCACTGTCTCCAATAGTAGAGGATCTGATCCTGTTGTACACACATAACAGTCTCTTGTTAATGCAGTAGCAGATCTTGAGAGAGAACATTCTATGTCACATACCTCTTCATATTAGGAAGTCTTTTTCAGAGCTTGATCATGTTGTAGACACTGAAACACCCGGTGATACAATCAGTTTCTCTCATAAAATTCGTCCAGACCTTCAACCTTTCATGTTACTGAAGAACTCATGTTTGACATCATTGAGAATTGATCTTCTGCACATCTTTGCTTAGCCACAAGATTCTATCCAAAGCAAAATTTTATCTTGATTCTCCTGCACTTAAATTCAGTGAGATCCTTTGATTATATTCATGTGAAACTTCTCTTTAGAACAATCATCATGAAACCAGACCGTTAATTCCATCTTACTCACACATACTCTCCTCGATAGTCTCTGCAAGATCTTCAGTCAAACTCTGTTCAAGAAGCTTTAGTAACCAACTGCAACTCAGCTTGAACCACATACATTGAGTCCTTACCACACAGTTTTCTTTCTTGATTCAAGAAAACCTGCAAATAATCTTTTTTCAAAAGTTCTTCACGGTGAACTACGTGTGGTAATATCAGAAAACCTGTGGTAAGCATCCTTTCAGTCTTACATGTTCACATTTTCTTGTTCCATATCAAAGACATGCAAACTATGTTACTTCCATACTATCATGCACTGTTGTCTAATGGCATAAGCTTAGAGATTTAAGTGGTCTGTTCTGAAACAAATGCAGACATAACGTTTCATCTATTATGTGTATGTCTTCAGCGTCTCATCTGCCCCAACTGAGAACTCAAAACTTATCATGGCTTCTCATCATTTTTTTATTAGTGAGTATCAGAAATCTCTGCAAATAAATAACTATACTCAGCAGAAATCTTTTACCATCGACGATACATCCTTTCCCAACTGAACTCATCTGATATGTTGTGATTTCAGTCGGCCCAAGCTTTCGTTTCTTGGCTCAGAAAACAGATTTTCAAGACACATGATACTGAGAAATATACAGCTCTTCCACAAACGTCTAAGTTAAAATCTTAACCAAACCAAAATCTGACCAGACCTGTTCTATGGTTCTCACTAGACAAGCCTCTCTCTCTTTCATTTCCTAAGGAATTTTCTATCTCGCAGCAGCTGAAATTCTTGTGTATAAGACTATATCTTCTTCCATTCAGAAACTAGACATGAACATGTTGAGCTTTCTGGTGCGTTTGTAGAAACCCATACCAGAGAATGATCATATTCCACAGACCCCTCACTTCCATGGCTGGCCTTGAAACGAGAACTTCATCCTTGGGTCACATCAGAAATATGCAGAACCTTCGTCTGATAAAAGAACAAAGACCATTGGAGATGTAAACTCGAAATGCCACAAGCTTGAATTAATTTCTGATGTATACATCTTGTTCTTCTCCTTGAAGTTACTCAAGAGCCTGATATTGGCATGGATATTTCAACAGAAATTTTGCATACAACCAAGACCAAAGACCCCACTTTTTGTTTGAGATTCTTCTTCACTTACTGGAATTCCTTTTTGCAGAGGTTGCAGCTCAAACGTCTCCTCGTATTGTTTATAAATACGTTTCATCTGAAACTCTCCTATCCAATGATAACATAAAGATCATAAGATCAATCAAGAAGTCAGAGCCAGTTCCTTCACCATCCAACCAGATGCAAGTCCAATCAGTTTCTCGGCGTCTCTTTCTCTTCTGATTATTCCCCAAGAGGTCTTTGAATCCAGAACGAGATTTTATAAGTGAAGAGTTACTCCAACAAGAACAGTTCCTTAGGCCTTCTACTTCGTAGTATAATCACAAGCCAGTAGTATCAAGAAGCTCTGAATTACAGATTTAAATATATTTCAAATCTTAAACCTTTGTTTCTCATAAGTTTCCAGAACCATCAAAGATGCAAAGACGAGCAAATAACTTTCTTAGACTGAAGATCAGCTCATTCAACAATGCACTAGCACCGTTAGATCTCTTGATGATCTTTCTTTCTACCATAATGGGAATCTCCTTCTTACGTTAGCCTTAAGATGATCCCTCTAACGCAGAGTCAGCATTTTGCTTCATTCTTCAGTCCCTGAGCTTACCTTCGGCCTTTAGTCCACAAGCTAATTTTCTTCTTGTATTCACCAAGCCTATTCACTTCTACTTGAGTCTGTGGAAGAACCTTTGTACATCATAACTAGAGGCTTCTGAATCAGATGTTCTGAAGCTCCATTAAGATCTTGGACTCCAAGTCCAGTTTCCTTCGCTTGGTAGACGTCTCCACCATTAATTAACCAAATCTGAAAAAATTGGATGAACTATGTTCAGAGAAGACTGAAGAAGCTCAAGTAAAACACAAACTAACCGTTGAAATCTCAATCACACCATTTAATCTTAAGACAATAGCACCATGAAGTGCCCAACCAAATTTCAGCTCGATCGAGAACATTTGAATCCCCAAATGTCACCTTGAATAATCCATCTCAGAACTGATTTCTTCTCCATGAGTATTTTTCCTGACATCACAACTATTTTAAGAGCTCTGTTTCTCTGTCTCTGCACTTCTAATCAAATTGCCACAACATTAATTGTTTTCTATCTTTTCCACTGGCGAGCTTTGACGAAAATCATCTAAAACAACTCATCTTTTCAGTACTGACAGTAAAACAAAGTTTCCAACCACAAGCTAAAACCAGTGCCATTTTAAATAACTCAGCTCACTTACAGTGTGCGGGTTAAGATTTATATTAAAACCGCCAATATATCAAATTAACCATACGAACTACTCTTGCCAAGAGTGGTCTAATTGTAGTAAATAAGGATCGAATCCACAAAGAGTGAGAGCACACAATAGATTTATGAATTCTAAAGGTTAAGCTAGGCAAACTATAAATAAGAGGTTTGTTTGAAGGTTTTCTTCCAAAAATAAAATTGTCTAAATAAGTTAACTAATTCAAATATAGAAAAGATAGATCTAGGGTTTTAGACAAGAGAATTATAGTGAATAGGATGCATGAAATTATGAATATGCAAAGACCTTAATCACAATCCGACCCTCTCTCGTTCCAACTCTCGTATGTGAAAAAATGTGTCGGCTGTCGATCGACATCTAAGGCCGAGTGTCGATCGACGGTTATCGGATATGAAGTTCGTCCGTTAGGTTAATTAAAACAGCTCTCGCATATATCTAACAACATAGCTCAATGTAATTAATTATGGCACATAACCTACTCTCGTAATGTCTATGTTATAGGTTCAGGTTTCTAGTTAGCTACTCTAGAACCCAAGCATTAAACACAATTCCAAGATGGATATCTCTTTATCCTAGCAATCCTATTTTTGGGATAATTTATCAATACCATAATAAACCCTAAATGTAATAAGAGAATTACTTAGACATAATCATAGAAATCATGATAAACTGAATAATATAATGCATAGAATAAATAATGGGGGTTCCAATACAAATATCCGAAGAATTTCATATATTCTCCCCAAAACTACTAAGAAAGCTAAAAGCTGTAAATAATGCTTTGTGTGATATGAAATTTCTATCTCTTTGCCTAAACAATGGTAAGACCTTTATAAACTAGGTCAAAACTCGTTTAGTGGCATTCTTGTAATTTGTCTTGACTTGGGCTTGAAGTCAGCCAATAACTCTGCGAGTATACCGTCGATCGACAAAAAGTGTGCACCGTTGTTCGATGGCATGCTTGACCTCGACTCTGACTTAGCTGATTGGGGGTAAATGGCCGATTAATACCTTAACTAGGGTCATATTGCCTTATCAGTATCCAAATTATTTCACTGTGCATATTTATACCTGATCTAATAAAAATTTGAAATTGGTACCTAAACTTATAAAAAAGACTTTTGCGTACCTGCGACCGATAGCGTGTCAGGTAACCAGTAATATTTGTATGTGATATGCAGGTAAATGGCCGATTAGTACCTCAACTAGGGTCATATTGCTTAATAAATATCCAACTTATTTCACTGTGCATATTTATGCCTGATCTAAAATTTGAAATCGGTACCTAAACTTATAAAAACGACTTTTACGTACCTGCGACTGACAACGTGTCAGGTAACCGATAATATTTGTATATGATATGTGGAAGAAACGTCATATTTGTATAATCGTCAACTATGATCATATTGCCTAATCAATACCCAAAATAATTTTAATAGTATTAAATATTTTAATATTTTAAAAAGATATATTAATTTATTATTTCATGTCTTTAATAATCTGATCACTTTCTAATTTTTCTAATAATATATGTTTATGTAATTGTTTTATCATTTTAAAAACTATATTAATACATTAACTTATATCAATTGTTTGATAATGTTATATCAACTAAGCTCATTTAATATAATTATAACTTATTGAAATTAGTATTAGAAATCTATTTATTAGAAAGTAGTATTAGAAATCTACTTATTAGAAAGTAGTATTAGAAATTTACTTATATTATTATGTTTTTATAAGGGAAGAATAGTTCTCCACTAGCATAAGCGGTTAATGCTTGCATTTTCTATGTGATGAACCTCGCTTCGATCCTCATTAAGTGTTTCTTTTTTTCCTGACTCAAAATAACGTCGTTTAGGTTATATTAAGATGATTCATCCATGAACTGGTGTACTTCAGCATGTTACTGACACGATGTCGGTCGTAGGTACGTAAAAAACGTTTTTATGAGCGGTTAATGCTTGCATTTTCTATGTGTTGAACTTTGGTTCGATCTGCGTTAACTGTTTATTTTTTCTTGACTCAAAATGACGTCGTTTATGTTAGCATAGGATGATTCAACCATGAACCGGTCCACTTAAGCATGTTACTGACACACTGTCGATCACATGTACGTAAAAACCATTTTTATGAGTTTATGTACCGTTTTCATATTTTTACTAGATCATGTACAAATATGCACAGTGAAATAGTTTAGGTATTGATTAGGCAATATGACCCTAGTTGAGGCACTAAACGGCCTTTTTCCATGATTCAACCATGAACCGGTCCACCTCAACATGTTATTGACACGCTGTCTGTCGCAGGTATGTAAAAATCGTTTTTATGAGTTCATGTACCGATTTTAATTTTTTACTAGATCATATACAAATATGCACAATGAAATAGTTTGGGTACTGATTAGGGAATATGGCCTAGTTGAGGTACTAATCGGCCATTGAGGTACTAGCTGATTGTGAACAACTACTGAATATCTTCTCTGAATGTTTTAACAAGCTTCATTATCTCCATAATTCTCCAAAACTTACATTGACCTGAAAAGATTGTAAAATACAGTCTAGACATACTAGCAGACTCTAAATAGGGTCCAAATGATACTTTTAAACTGGTAAATAACAATGTATGTCAGCTCCCCCAGACTTAACCTTTTGCTTGTCCTCAAGTAAAACAAAGGTAGCATCTGAAAGAGGTTTGAAAATCAGGAACTCACATAATACGTAAGCATGACTATCACCCTACTATATCGCAACCACATCGAATAATGCTAATCAAAGAGAAACTTAATATGCCTTATCCTAGTATAGTAACCAAATTCATTGTATCAGCAACTCAACAAATACTAATTTGACTAACCTGCACTGATCTCATTTCTTTGCATAAAAATAAAGTGCATGCTTTACCTTGAGAGTATCGATCAAAAGACACATGGACTCAACTCCTGCAAACCTGCATGTATAGGTATAAACCTTTTCTTGATCCCTTTCTTTCCTTTTTTCTCTCATAATCTTTTTGAATCTCAAATTCGATGAACAATGATGCTGCTAAAATTCATCTTGCCATCTTATTTTCAATTTTTTTAATACAAAGTTGTAGGCGAATAATGGGGTCATCGGTAATGTACCTACCCCTCGCTTCTAAAAATGTGTGATCATTCTTTTGAATTAGAATAATGGGGTCATCAGTAATGTACCTACCCCTCTGCATATCAGGAAATTATCTCGATCTTTTCTATTATATATTCTAAAGAGAAATAGAGAAAAGAAATCAGAAATAACAGACTAGTGCCTTACAGATCTGCAAAAGGAATCCGATCCGATGTATACCAAGCCCCAAAGAAATCAAAGTAGTCAATATTAGGTTGGAGATCATCTTTGGTTCCTTCATAATTTCTTAGTTAGTGTGATATAATGGCAAGATGATCTGTGGTAGGACTTGAATATGAACCAAGAGCTTTTGAATGATTCTCCAGGCTCCTGTGTGAATGTAGCAATCTTGCTCCTCAAGTATTATGCTCGTGCATCATCAAAGAAATTACGGAGGAAAGCATTCTTTATTTCTGTCCAGGATGTCAGATATCCTGGTGGTAGTTGCTTAAGCCAATGCGAAGCCTCTCCAGCGAGTGAGTACTTGAAGATCTTGCAGAATTGATAGTCTTCAGGGACTCCATTGGCCTTAATAGCAGATACTAAATCCTCAAATCGCTCCAGGTGATCCATCGGGTGCTCGTGTTGGAATCCATGGTAGGGTGTTTGCGCATCAAGTGTGAAGAAGGACGGTTTGATCTAAAAATCATCTCTCTAGAAAGTTGGCGGACGAATAACGGATCTATTAGCATAGAACTGGTCTGGACGATTGTAGTCTGCCAGTCTCCGTTGAGTAGCTTGGGCAGCAGCTTAAGGTGAGCTACTGCAGTGTGTGCTTCTGGTTCAAGGATTACAGCTCCCTGTTCACCAACTTTTTGACCTGTTGCATTACGCAGATGACCTTCAAGGTCATACAAGTTTCGTCTCTCATCTCGAACACAACTAAAGTCGCAACCATCTTTCGCAAGCTACCATCAATCAATTCTGTATGGGTACTATCGATCGATGTTGGTACGTGAGGGTCGATCGGAGGTCAAGTGCTATTGTCAATCGATGCTAGTCGCGCCTGTTTGTGGATTGAACGTTCAATTGCAACGGGGTCTAATAAGAGTAATTTCTTGTTCTTCTTGCTTCTGGTACTCCTGGACATGCACCTGAACGATAAGAAAAGAAATTTTCAATAACTTGCAATAAAAGAAAAAGCCTAGACTAAACCCTAGAAAATAATCTAATGGCGATCCTTGATCCTTGGAAATGGCGCCAAATTTGATAGCGTGTGGGTTAAGGTTTATATTAAGGCATGTAATCTATCAAATTAACCCTACGAACTACTATGGCCAAGAGAAGTCTAATTGTAGTACTTAGGGATCAAATCCACAGAGAGCGAGGGCACACAATAGATTTATGAGTTCTAAAAGTTAAGTTAGGCAAGCAATAAATAGGAGGTTTGTTTGAAGGTTTTATTCCAAAAAGGAACTGTCTAAATAAGTTAACTAATTCAAATATGGAAAAGATAGATCTAGGGTTTTAGGCAAGTGAATTATAGTGGATAAGATGTAGGGGATTATGAATATGCAAGGACCTTAATCACAATCCGACCCTCTTTCGTTCCAACTCTCTTATGAGAACAGAGGAGTCGACCGTCGATCGACGGCTAAGGCCGAGTGTCGATCGACGGTTATCAGACAAGAAGTTCGTTCGCTAGGTTAATTAAACCAGCTCTCGCATGTATATAACAACCTAGCTCAATGGAATTAATTCTGGCACATAACCTACTTTCGTAATTGTTTATGTCCTAGGTTAAAGTTTATAGTTAGCTATTCTAGAACACAAACATTAAACACAGTTCCAAAGATGGATATCTCTTCATCCTAGCAATCCTATTTTTGGGCTAATTCATCAATACATTAATAAACCTTAAATGTAATAAGAGATTTACTAAGATATGATCATAGAAAGCATGATAAACTGAATAATATAATGCATAGAATAAATAACAGGGTTCTAATACAAATCTCTGAAGGAGTTCAGATCTACTAAGAAAACTAAAAGCTGTAAATAATGCTTTGTGTTATATGAAATTTGTGTCTCTTTGCCTAAACAATGGCAAGACCTTTATAAACTAGGTCAAAACTCGTTTAGGGGCATTCTTGTAGTTTGTCTTGACTTAGGCTTGAAGTCGGCCAATGACTCTTCGAGTAGACCGTCGATTGACAGCAAGCGTGCACCATCGATCGATGGTCAGGCTTGACGTCGACTCTGACTTAGCTGATTGTGAACAACTACTGGATATCTTCTCTGAATGTTCTAACAAGCTTCATTATCTCCATAATTCTCCAAAACGTACCTTGACTTGAAATGACTCTAAAATACAGTCTAGACGTACATAGAAGACTCCAAATAATGTCCAAATGATAGTTTTAAACTGGTAAATAACAAGATATATCACACACGTCTCAGATTGTTCTGAAGCCAGCAACACATAAATATGTCACTACTTGACTTGTATACCAGAACCAAATGTAGCCAAATCCCATAATACAATGTTACAAGAACTTGTGATGTCAACGAGGACTCTTGAGTTTTCTTCCAATGCTAGAAGCAGAATCAAGAGCCACTAGATGCTCATATGTTCCACCATTGACTAATCTTACAAAAACAAGAGTCTTGAGATAGATCTCACTTCCAATACTACCAGCATCTTTCACATACCCATATCCTCCTCGTACTCCATCACAAAGGCTTCAACGAGAACTTGTAGGCTTCTGTCAGACATGAACCTCAAACCTCAACGAAACCACCTCACATATCTGAATCTCTCCTCCTCCTTTACATCGAACAATAAAGGTAAAAGCTTCTGAAATATTCCTCATTGATGTTCGCCTGATCTCACAGCAGTAACAAGCAACATCTCATACCATATATAAAGATGGTAGCCATGAAACTTCTCTCACGTACACTATCTCTTCTTTTTATCATTCCGATATTTTACTTTTAGCCACAAATCCATGATCTACCCGAAGCAAATATCAAATATGTTAAAATCTTCAGCAGGAACGTGCTTTGATACCAATTGTAAAAATATATTTGTGGCTAGTTTATATGTTCTTATGCAAGTATGTTCATGTAGAGTATGCGAGTGCATAAAATAAAGAACACATAGAAATTTATTAACGGAATTCGTTTCCTACATCCTCGGGACCACGTTCAAAACTCATTTACTAGAAAATGCTGCAACAAACTATTTCTATATGGTATCCAAAATACATCTGTGCCTACCACTCTAATCTAGATTTGCAATGATGAGAAAAACTACTACTCATTGTCTTCTTCGACGAGTATAGTTCTCTATAACAAATCTACCAACAGATCTCTCAACTGTCTGGTAGGACGACGTCACACACATGGATCCATGCACATCTTCAATAAAGCCTCAACACGTAGCCGTTTCCTGTCACTGTATCATTCTCTTTATACTCTAGACACAAAACCCCTAAACAAGGAACTAGGTTTACTACAAATCACCAAGCCCCACACGACTTCTCTTATTAATTGAGAGTTCATATGGCCTTTCCATCAACAACTTCTAGACGTCGTCTAGTCTCAGAAACTCACATACCATGCTTCAATGACACACCATTATCATAACAACACTTGCCATGTCAGCTTCTGCGCCACGTCAAGACTTTGTTGATACAATCACCGAACCACACAACACAATGTTATGTGTCACATGTCTAGATATGTGGTACACAATCTCCATTCCATCTCAGCATTATGTCCTTGCCTCATGACGTGCTTTATCATGTCGATTAGTACATCACTCTTAAAACTCAGACATCACAACATGTAACAAATACTTCTTCAATTGTTAGATTCATCCGACACATTTAATTATATATGTGAAGATAAAGAGAAAGGAAAAACATTTTCATGAAGGACATGTCTAGATGTGTAACTTCTTGGGTAGAACAAATAGTAGCCTAGAAATAGACATGGTATGGATTTCACATCCAATTTATGTGATGCATAAGGTCATATCCAAGGAAAACATAGGGTGAGAAACAATATGAGTGACTAAAGTTTGTTCGTTGCACATGATTATGACTTTATAGTTGAGTAAAACGTTCATGATGTTCACGTATGAGATGTGAACATTACAAACATTAATGGTGTTGACATCGGGCTTGTGGTCTTCAAACAGCCTGCAAGAGTCTGTTTGGTGAGATCCTCATGGTCCATCGGTATGCAGATAAGAGCGAGATCGTCCGCTTTGGATTTGATTGAACGGAGATATTCGATGCTTGTCTTTGCTCCCTTGACACATTGTTTGAATTGAAACATGATTTTTTTTGGATATGGCCATGAGATGGGTTCCGAAACATAATGGCTAGAATGGATCATATATCTCTGGTTGTGCTTGCACTTGAAACCACGACTTAACTGGTAAGCAAATCGAATAGACTAAGGAATTGTAGAGAAGAAGATCTTGGCATCTCCATGGAGAATACACAAGATTAAGAGAGGAGACCATGTCAAGCATGACTGTCGACATTTGTGTAGTGTTGGTGTCTTCGACCAAGTGTGGAAGCTCATGTCTTTCAAGCAATGCACGCACCTGTCAACTCCACATAAAATAATTGAGATTGTTAAGTTTGGTGACACTAACATGGTAAGGGGGGGGGGGGAGTGCGCTATGTGGATCTTGAATGTTGAATTGTGGAACCAAACATGATAATAGAAGTCATAAAGAGTGTGGTTGGTTAGTGATATCAGAGTAAAATACTAGAGTAAAAAATGTTTTTGGTTGAGTTGCACTAGAAAAAGCCAATCTAGATAAAAAAAAGTGTACAAGTTTATGCAAAGTAATTATTTTTGTCTTTTTTATATTTACGGAAAAACTATTATTTCATACCCAACATATCGCTATATGTTCAATGTATACCCAGCTTATATGACCGTGCAATAACATACATATACATTGAAAATTCAAATAACATACATTTTGTTTACTTTTTGGCAAAATCATACACCAATCACCACATAAGCTGCCACATAATCTAATTTTGCTGATGTGGATGTTACATCAACTAATTTTATTGATGAGTATGCCACGCATATAATAATTTAAAATAAAACAACATAATGGTTTTATAATTTTTTTAAATGTAAACGGTTATAAACTTTTATTATTTAGTAAAATTAACAAAATATAATTCAATAATAATATTTTAATTTTATATAAAAGATATATTCATTGTAATGTTTCGATCCTATCAGTTATTCTTATGTTTATTTTAGTTATGTGTTTGCATTTAAAATTTAGATCGATTGTGTAATCATGCAAATAATTTTGTTTCAAGAGATTAAAAATTCATGATATGCTAGTATAAATTATTAAAAGAGTAATTCTCTCAAATAGACATTTTTGAATTTTTTTCACAAAAATATACATCAAAGAATAAAATGACCAAAATAGACCTTTTTTATTTTATAATTTTTAATATTTTTTTAAGTTTAAATCTTACCCCATAACTCTAAACCCTAAGTGTAGATTAGTTAACCCAAGGGGCATAAAGTTATATTTACACTCTTTAATAAAAACTATTTTGGTCATTTTTCTTCTTAAAGTCTATTTTGGTGACAATTTTTTTTAATTCTATCTTAGGGTATTCCTCTTATTAAAATTTAATAACATAACTAAGATTAATCGAGAGTAACACAACTGCAACACTGACATTGACTTTGAATCATTAAGACACATATATAACTCATATAAGAACAATATTGTGATATGATCAAAACATTATAATGAATATATCTCTTATATAAAATTAAAATTTTATTAATTTTTGTTAATTTTACTAAATAATAAAAAATTAAAAATTTACAGTTTCTAAAAGATAATTTCACAAAACGACTATTTTTTTTAAATATTGTACATGTGGCATCATCGTTAGCAAAATTAACTAACATAGCAGCCATATCAGTAGAATTAGATGATATTGCAGTTGATGTGGCGATTAGTGTATGATTTCGCCAAAAAGTAAATAAAATGTATTTTATTTAAATTTCTTGAAATTCCAAATATGTTTTTGCACTGTCATGCCAAGTATAAATTGAGCATATCGGGATATGTTCATTGTGAAATAACCATTTTTCCGTAGATTTGTAGTAAAACTTTTCTCTTCGTTTTATAAAGTAAAAGTTTTCCTCCAAGTTACTTCTTTTCTCTTAGTTTCTTTCCATTCATTTACTCTATTTTTTACTACTCCTAGTTACTCTACTTTTTTCCAATCACATTAAAAAAGATGAGGAGTTGGGAGGATGGAGAACATAAAAAAAGTTAAGGTCTATTGCTATGAGACTATATTAGGATTATAGACTATATTAAGGTCTATTGCTGTGAGACTATATATTGAACATATATAACGAGTTTAAAGAGGAAAGCAAGGAAAAAAGCAAGGAAGCCCTAGCAGCTCAATGGAGAGGAGTGCGACTAGGAGATCGGAAATTGACGACAACGAAGGTGCATCAGAGTGGAGTGATAAAGGAGACGTCGAAGCCGGAATCAGCTTCATCCATTGTTCGTTGACGGTGAGTGTGAGGTCTCATTATAATCCGTTCGACAAAGAGGAGACGAAGGATTACTGTGGAGGAGATCAGTGAAGAAGACGGCTGTGGAGGAGAGGTTTGTGACTCAATACGACGTAGATAACGAGACCGGAGCTTCCATCCCTCACCATGGATCGTTTTGAAGTGGGTGATCAATCCGGTTTCATATGAATCGGCGTTGCCTCCTCATTCTCACACGAGTCGACTCAGGTGGTTCCATCTCACGACAGAGGGATACGAGGCAGTGATCATACGGTTTAGTTTTTGGAGTAGTGATTGAGGTTCGGTGGTGGTGGTTTGATTTGGAATAGAGTGGTGGTGGTTGGTGGTGGTTTTGGAGGTTCGGTGGTGGTGATCTTTGGAGGAATCGAGTTTGAATCGGAACAGAGAAGGGGTTGGGTGCGTGTACCGGTTGGTTAGCATGTGTGGGGCTTGGTATTTGGTACGTGTTTTGGTGTGTGGTCAACGTGTGTTCTCGAGTGTCATTCTCATAAAGAATTGACTATCACTGTCCATCGACATGGATACTTTTTGATCTACTTATATGGTAGATATGAAAGGAAAAAGGACTATTATTGATGACGATGACAAACCGATACAGCTACGAATCAAGACGATTTTCATATCATTAAGGATTATCGTTGTTTTCTGATCGTAAAGATTCGAAATCCAAAAAAAACAAAAAGTGGAAAAGCTTATCAATACCATGATTTCTCAATGGGAGATGCAGGATAAAGTCACTGCAAATGATTTGGGGAATGAGAAGTTTCTTTTCAACTTCGCCACTGAAGAAGACCTGAAATTGGTCTTATGCCAAGGGCCTTTCCACTATAACTTATGTATGTTCGTGCTGGTTCGATGGGAACCAATAGTTCATGATGATTACCCATGAATCATCCTATTATGGGTGGAGATAACAGGCATACCACTACATCTATGGACAATAGGTAATCTGAGGAACATTGGAGGTAGATTGGGACGAATTGATACGGTAGACTTGTCCGCGGGAAGGATGCTAATAGATGTGGATTCAAGGAAACCACTGAAGTTTAACAGGAAGATTATTTCTCCAGAGGGAGACGAGGTGTCTATTCAAATCAAGTATGACAAGCTCTTCAAGCATTGTTCCTCCTGTGGGATGATAACTCATGAAGAATCATATTTTCCTATGAAAGAACCTGAGATGGGGAATCCCAAAAACAGGTTTGGAGTGTTCTCTCGTCTACAACTCCCGGTCTCAGACCATTCTCGACAGCCTTTGCTGCGAGACCAAAGACAAAACGAGATCACCGAGAGGGATCAAAGAGTCTTCAGGAAGAGTACAGTCAACCGCTCTTCTACAGAGGGATTCAGACGTATAGGAAAGTCTGAGTATGATCGAAGAGATCTCCACTCTGATAAGCATGCGGAAAGTTGGGTAGAAGAGACAACAAATCCAAAAAATACGCTTCTCACTATGGATCTCGTTATGACCCATACTCGAGGAATGCACAATCAGGACGGAAAGATAAGGAAAGGAAGAAAAGGACAATGGATACTTTGACAGCGTCTCATGAGTCTTATGCTCAAGGGGCACAACTTCATATCTCTAACAGTGAGGAGCAGCCTCATCACCAACAGAAGGAGGCAATGGATAGTGAACTGGGGAGGAAGAGGTTGGCTAGTCAGATTGATACTCCATCACACTTAGCTATTCATCGAGATGCAAATGTTACGAGAAGAGATAAAGGAGCAGCTCGATCTTTGACTTTCTCTCATACGGAGAAAGTTCTACTTACTGATGCTCAATTGATTGGGGACTTAAAGGACATGGAGCTTAATGAGTTAAGTAGTAAACATGACGAGCGAATGGATGCGCTATTGGACTGTTAGGATCTAGACGAAGACTTACTTGGGGAAGAACTAATGGAATCGGAAAGTGGGAAGAAGAATTGATCAGAAGCAAGAGAACTGAGCAAAGAGAGTCTTATAGAGGATGGAAATGAGGAGAGAGCTTCTTCATCCAAGTTTAAGAAGATTGATGTCCCTTTGGATTCTCATCAGAAGAAGAAGGAGTTCTCTCATCGGGGAGCTCCAAGAAGAATTATTGCTTCCTTTAGGGAAAAAGAACGCTTTGGGACTTACCGTACAGGTACATCTAAGGCTTCCAAAGGCAATTATCACAGGCGAAATGGTTCGGAGGGGTCCAAGAAACACCTCCCATCATCATCCATGAAGACAATTAGTTGGAACTGTCGAGGGATTGGGAACGACCTCACAGTTTGACGACTTAAGGAGATGTGTCAGAAGCATCACCCAGACTTGTGTTCCTATCAGAGACAAAGAATAAACAGCCGCTGCTGCAAAACATTCATGCCGACTTAGAATTTGATCATTTGTTTACCGTTGAGCCACTTGGCCTTAGCGGAAGTTTAGCTTTACTTTTTATTTATGAATTTCAAGTTAATGTTTTATTTTCAAATAACAGAATGATTGACATTGAGACAGTCATTGATGGAATAAAAGTCTTTATGACGTTTGTTTATGGGAATCCTGTCTTAGAACGACGAGACCTAGTTTGAGAACATCTTACGCGTTTCTCAACAACAAAACTGGACCATGGTTCATGATAAGATATTTTAATGAAATTATATGACACCAGGAAAAGGAGGGTGGGAGCCGAAGAAAAGATCGTTCATGCCTACTATTTAAGCAAATGCTAAGCGACTGCGAAATGTTGGAATTTTCTTTTACTGGAAATATGCTATCATGGGTTGGAAAGAGAGCTGGAAGAATAATAGTTAGGTGCAGACTAGACAGAGCTTTTGGAAGTGAAGACTAGCTTGAAAAGTTTCCTCATTCAGCTGTCTAACATATGAGATTATGGGGATCAGATCATCGTCCGATCTTAGCAGACATCCTCACTAAGCCAATAACGAAATCAAATAGTTTCAAATTTGACAAGAGATGGCTGGAAAATGAGGAACTAAGGCAAGTGATTCTTGAGGGTTGGAAATCATCAGAATTACCCCATGATGCTAGTATAACTGATCATATTTCGAGTTACCGTAAGGCCTTGAGCCAATGGGAAGACATCAAAATCTGAACTCAGGAAAATCGGTGGAGGAACTTAAAGAGAAGGTCGAAAGCTTGTACTCGAATGATGATGCAACTACCGAGGAAATATCTGAAGCACTAAAGGAACTCTCAAATGCTCTTAAGGCTGAAGAGATATTCTGGAAGCAAAAGTGTCGAATTTTTTGGTTAAGAGAAGGTGACAGAAATACAAAATTCTTTCATGCATCGGCAAAACAAAGGAGAGCCATGAATAAAATCACGCAACTAGTAGATGCATATGGAAGTGTTGCTGAGGATGAGGAAGGACTGGTAGCCATTGCTAGTAGTTTCTTTAGACACCTCTTTGAATCTTCTAACCCAAAAGACATAGTAGAAGCACTATCTGAGGTAAATGCTACGATCACAGAGTCAATAAACAATAACCTTACTGCTCCGGTCACAAAATGAGAGGTTAAATTGGCTCTTTTTGCTATGCATCCGGAATAAACTCCTGGACTAGATGGGATGACAGCTCTGTTTTATCAGAAATTTTGGGATATTGTTAAGGATGATTTAACTCAGATGGTTAATCAAATCCTTTTGGATGGATCAATAGCGAGTGGTCTAAATGATACAAATATATGTCTCATCCCGAAGACAACGAGGCCTAATGAGATGTCCCAGTTCCAACCAATAAGTTTGTGTAATGTCAGTTACAAGATTATCTCTAAGGTTCTTATGCCAGAGATTAAAGAAGGTATTACCAGATACAATCTCAGAGACCTAATCAGCCTTTGTTGCGGGAAGACAAATTACAGACAACATTATGATTGCCCAAGAAATGTTTCATGCCCTCCGAACTAAGCCAAGTGGAAGAAACAAAAGAATGGCCATTAAGACAGACATGAGTACGGCGTATGATAGAATGGAGTGTTCATTCAATGAAGCTGTTATGCATAAGATGGGTTTCTCGGAAATATGGATTACCTGGATTATGAGGTGTGTTACATCGGTGAAGTACAAGGTGCTCATGAATGGGCAACCTAGGAGAAATATTATTCCAGGAAGAGACCTACGCCAAGGAGATCCTTTGTCTCCTTTCATCTTTATTCTATGAACGGAAGCGCTCGTTAGCCTTCTTAATCATGAAGAGAACCAAGGGAAGATAACGGAGATGCAGGCTACACGCGCATGTCCCTCGATATCCCACCTTCTCTTTGCTGATGATAGCCTTTTCTTCTGTAAGGCGGAGCCCCATGAATGTGAAGAAGTAATGAAAGTTGTCAGGAAGTATGAACACGCATTAACTTTGCTAAATCGTCTATACTCTTTGGAATTTGAAATGAAGGAGGAATGGGGACCTACTTAGGTATCCCAAAAGATATAAGTGGATCCAAATGTAAGTTCTTTGCTTTCTTGAAGGACAAATTAATCCATATAGTGAATGGATGGACGGGCAGATGGCTTTCAAAAGGTGGAAAGGAAGTCTTGATTAAGTCAATCATGTTAGCTCTTCCGACATATGCAATGTCTAGTTTCCTGCTACCGCTTGAGGTACGCAAAAATCTAGCAAGTACCATTGCAAAATTTTGGTGGAGCTCGAACCCCCCAAAGCGAGGAATCCATATTGGGCAAAGTGGGAAAATGTTTGCTTACCAGGGGAGGAAGGTGGGATTGGCTTTCGAATGATCCATGATTTTATCCTTGCTCTACTGACAAAACAACTTTGGAGGTTACTACAATATCCTGATTCGCTGGTGGCAAGGGTGCTAAAAGGAAGATAATACAGAATGAGTTTGCCTCTACAAAATATCACTGTGAGCAGTCCATCATATGTGTGGAACAGTATTTCAGAAGCACGGAAGCTACTTTTATTGGGAATCATACATAAGATACACTCATGATACGAAGTCAAGGTGTGGGAGGATCCTTGGATCCCCATTTCACCAGCTAGGCCTGCCAGACCTGTGGCTCCATTCTTAAACCCAAACATGAGAGTAAGTGACCTGATTAATCAGTAACTTAATGAGTGGAATGTTGGGCTACTTGAGGATTATGTCGACCATGCGGACATACCTTACATAACGAGTCTGGCCATCAGTACGGCTCATCGCCGTGATACTTTCTGTTGGAGATATACCAAAAATGGCTAGTACACAGTTAAATCTGGTTATTGGGTGGCACGAAAATTGTTGAAGGCTGAGAAGGAAAATGAGATAATGGAACCTAGTATAACAAAGCTACAAGCCTTTGCTTGGAAGATAAAAGCTCCAAAAAGATATGTCATCTTATATGGAAATTGATAACTAGTCATGTGGCAGTTAGAAGAATTTGATGAGGCGTAACATGAGATGTGATTACTACTGCCCACGTTGTGGAGAACCTGAAGAATTTGTTAGTCATGCAATTTTTGAATGCCCGCCAGCTCTACAAGCCTGGTGTTTATCAGCTACGCCAACAAGTCATGACATCTTCCCTCTCCCGAGCATTTACGCTAATATGGATTACCTCTTATGGAGGAAAAACAACATTTTCGAGTCAGAGTTAGACAAGGATCCTTATCCGTGGATAATCTGGTACATCCAGAAGGCCAGAAACGACAAACTTTTTAGGGGAATAGACAGAGATCCTTTGGAGCTAGTTCGTTATGTTGAAAGTGAGTGTCAAGCTTGGTCTAAAGCAAATGAGAGAGAATTACAAGCCCCACCGAACCATAGTGTAGAAGAACCTCAAGTCTTAAGCTTGCGGAATATCTGTATGATAGATGGATCATAGACACCTACATCACAATTTAGTGGATGTGGGTGGGTCTGGATGGATAGATTGGGAAAGGTTGGACTTATGGGTACACGGAATTGCATCCACAGAGAATCTGCACTGCATTCGGAGTTGGAAGCGCTAGGATGGGCGATGGAGAATATGCTTCAGCATTCGACATGTCAGAGCTTTGGTACGGACTGCAAGGATTTAATCGCCATAATCAAGGAACCCCATGCCTGGCCAGGATTTGCAACAGAGATGGAGAAGATAGAGACACTGAATATTTGATTTCCAGACTTCAAGATCACCCATGTTCCAAGATTGCAAGACTAAATTTCAGATTCACTAGCTACGACTGCTAGATCTTTCCATAGAGAGCTCTATTTCATTGGTTGTTTTATTCCGGTCTAGTTACCCAGACAACCTCTAGTTTGAGTAATAGAACAACTTTTAGACGACAAAAAAAAGAGGAAAGCAAGGAAAGCTAACATACATCAATTAAGAGCGAAGTGTAAGGGCCTATAATATGCTGTCTAATATTTACTTTAGCTGCGTCCACATAGATCTAATTCCACGACACTCCTGAAATATATATTGTCTTAACCGACCTTTATGTTTCGATATTGCTCTTCTTTAGTGCGCGCTATAGTATCGATTGGTTCCTTAATTGTGGAAACTAAAATTCGCACTATCGATTTCCATTGATTTAGGAAGACAAAGTAAACCTAGCTTTCCCAGAGGTTCCAAATTTCTTCTAAGACTTGAATAAACTAGTTGAGTCGCAGCTCGATAACAGAAAAACGGAAATATTCATAATTGCCTTAAATGCTATGCTTGCTCTGAGTAAGATTTTTCGTGTGTCCTCTACATCTTCAGCCTCGAAGCTCTTATATACTCCTCCCAGAGGCAGTTTGATCTTTCCCCTTCTGTCCTCGGTCGATTTTATCGCTTCGCGGAAATCTTACTTTTTCCTTCGATCTTCGTGATTATCTTTAGAAACTTAACATTTATCTTCTGAACTTAACATTTATCTTCCGAACTTAACATTTATTTTCCGAACTTAACATTTATCTCTTCCTGCAAAATAAAAGATAAACCGTCATAAATATTGGGCTCTATTTCAGGTAAAACCGCGAGTGGGATTTTAGCTTAGTTTTATACCTTCTCGGGCCGTTTTTGACTTAAGTGTTTTATGATTTTAACGAAAGAGCATTTCTGAAACGACGTCGATTCCGAAGAGAGTTAAGAATCTATCGTATAGTGAAGGCAACTTTAGGTGTTTAGTCAACCGTTGCCGTTTTGCACGATCAATTCAAACTTTAGACGAGGAAACGAGTTCTTATGGTAAAGTTCCAACGTCAATCTCGATCGACACGAAACAAAGATGAGTTTGATCCAATTTCGAAGGATGGAGTTATGAGGACGGGATGAAAATGGATTGATTGATCCAACTCACCGAATGGGCGAGTTGGGTGACTTGCTCGATCCAACTCGCCGAACCAGCGAGTTGGTCAGCCCATGCTACCCAACTCACCGAACTGGCGAGTTGGTCGGCTTGTGCGGTCCAAATCGCACGTTCAGTGAGTTGGGCGACGTGCTTGGCCAACCTTTTCGTTCGGTGAGTTTGATAATCGAGACTTACAGTCGTTTCGTTGTTTCAACGCTCAGGGATCCGTTTATCTGAGGTCTAGAGTAGATTTTCTCGAAGACCACAAAACTTGACTTTGATTTTCCGTTCTCCTTTTTTCAAGATATTATCTCTTTTTGTAAAGAGTATATCTCTCGGGAAGTTTCTAACGTTGATTCCGTTGTATCCGATTTATACCCCAACAGTTAGCCCTCCAACTCGTTAGAATCGTGATGTTTTTGCAAGCAGTTTAGGCATGTCGGGTAAGTTAGGCCGAATCCAACGTCTGAAAGTCCGAAGGTGAATAGTGAATTCTCTCTTCTATAAGTATGTGGAGTAAGTTTTCAAATTCTACACTTGCATATTTCCACACACTCTTTTCTAAGATTAAAAGGTCTTCTACTCTCTTCTCTCCCCTTGGTATAATTTAAAAAAAAAAGTCTTCGAGGAGAAAAGCTTCCACCAAGTCTCGCCACGATCGTTCCATCCCCGAATGCTATAACTTGCAGCACAACGATGCTGGGCCAAAGGTGGAGTTCTCGGCACATTCGGTTGATCCGGAGGAAGCCAGGCATACTGGGGAGCCAGGGGCGAAGTAAAACCTCCTAGGCCTGGTACGTGGGCTTCTCCTTCGTTTAATACTAACCCCGTGGAGGGTTGTCCGAGCAAGAGCTTCACGAATGGGCTTGCAGCCATCCGAGACTGCTGTCCAGTTCCAGAGTTAGTTGAATTTTGTCTTCCGGAAGTTGGGGAGGTTTCCAAGTCTCCGCCCGACGGTTACTTCACGTGCTATGAGGTGTACCTGATGCAGTGCCACCTATGGTTTCCCATTCCTGAAATCATTGTGCAACTTTTCAATCGATTTAAAATATCGATCGGTCAGATAAACCCATGCGGTTTACAGCAGATTGTCGGGATTTTAGTGCTAAGTTACGAATTAGGCATGACCCTCGATGACGATTATCTTGAAGTTATGCTTAAACCCTGGGGGAAATCGGCCATAGTTTAGCTGAGGCCTCGGTCGTGCATGACGATAGTAGCGGGGTTCGTGTCGAACTATCATGACTAGCGGGAGGTTTTTTTCTTTGTACGCGTTAATGATGCATCTGTAGAAGCGACCCATCTTTAGGACCAGATGGTCGGAAAGGTATTCCCGATCGAGTGTCCTCTAATTTCAGATTTGATGAAGGTCGATCTTATACGCTTGGTTTTTATTGTTTTTTAGAGACTAATCCTCTTCTTCCGAGTCCGGAGGGCCTGAACACCATCCGAGACTTGGATGTCCGTGTTTTTGGGAAACGTTTACCCTGAAACGGGTTCGCCATGCTGTTGCTCTCCACTGCTCTCGGTTTCAGCCGGAACTACCGGTAGAGGAAGGGTCGGAGTCGACCATGGATGGGTTTGTTCCGTGTGAGGTTCTTGCGAGAAAGGAAAGGTCGAAACCCCGCAAGGAAAAACACGTCGTCAATGACGACGTGGCCGAGGAGCACTGCTCTCCCGATAACATACTCAGAGACTATCTTAACAATCAAGTAGGCGGGAGCGGTGACGAACGGAATGATCTTGATAAGTTGCTCGATTTTGACTTTCCTCTGGCCGTAGACGGGTCCAGTGGGTTCCGTAGTTTACCCAGGCATCGAGGATGGTTAACGGGGTAAGTTTCGGTCCTTGAGCACTATTATTCTTTTTAAGGACGAGCTTCTCTTGACTTTGAGATACTTCGCAGGGTCTTCTTATGATGAAACGAGCTCTTGATGCAAGATGCCAAAAGACACACATGGCTCAATTCAGGCTGAGACGGCCAACGAAGAGATCACCCGTTTGAGAGATGAATTGGAGAGTTCCTGTGGTCGTGAGAGAGAGTTGGTTGCAACAAGGTCCGTCGTGCTTATAGGCGAGGGAAGAAAGAGGTGGCCGAAGTCATGAAGACCCGTCATGACAAGTTCTCGTGTGAGTTTGAGGAGCTTACAAGGGGTTATAAGGATATGGTGGATTATCGCGAGTGTGGCGGCACTGTGGACGGATTATACCTTACGCAGGCCCCTGACTATTCATTTGATGCCGAGTATGTGAGGCAAACTGGGCGCATGACCGTGAGAGATAGGGACTTTGCGATCTCTCAAATCGAGGAGAGGATTTGGGAGCATTGGAACCCGATTCCTGTTTCTCCTAATACGGTGGAGGCCGAGACGAGAGCTTCTGATGAGACGATTGAGGTGAACCAGCCAGCGGCTCCTTTGGACGTCAATGACTACTCACTTGGGGGGGGTCGATGACCGGTACTTTGGTTTTGACGACTGATTGCAAGGTCGCTACTTATTCAGGAATGTGTTCCCTTGTATTATAGTATGTTTTTGTTTATTCGTTCATCACGTCCAAGTGTGGTCGAATGTAGCGGGACTGGTAAAGTGTGGCTTCGAATCCCTGCCTTTTATCGGCTTTCGTTTGAACCGTGATTTTATTTCATTGATGCAAATGGCCTTTATATAATAGCTAAAGTGTACATGAAAGGTTGGAATACAAAAGTTTTATTAAAACCTTGAAACTAGAAAACAATTAAACAAATAAGACTTGACTAGAAGTTGGATAGTTTGCACATTTTGACTCTTGATCTTCAAAATTCGTCACTCTTTTGACTATAAAATAAAACAAGTATTTTGGGACAATTTTGGACTTGTAACACCTCCAAAATGGGTTGGACCATATGTATAATATATCCGTTGGATATTTCATTGCTCTCCATGTCCAAAACTTCATATATCAGCCAAAGGTCGCATCAGATAAGATAGTGTGGAGTTGATCCATTTTGAGGTAGAATGATTTTCGTGAGTTTCCATTTTTGGGTTCATGCGATAATCGTTTTGCTCGTATATGGATGGTTTCCGAAAGTATAACATAATGTTTCTGTGCGACATAATAGAGAATTGGTGAAATTGTAATGAAGTCTTCATTGCTGAAAAAGTTTTGAAAATATTGAGTACAAAGCAAATATTTTAGAATGCGAGAATATACGAGTATTCGTATATGTACCCACTCCCCCCTTTTTTAGAGAGAGGGATAACTGAACTCGTCTTTCGACGATCTGCCTACGTACCCCTTTCGAGGAACAAGCCATCTCGTAGTTCTGCTGTTTGCGCGAGTGTGTTTACTCGGCCGTCGTGGTCGTGTCGACCGTGTTAGTTGTTGGGTCAACGTCTTCCGCCGGACTTGTCTTCTCCGCTGGGTTTGAAGCGTCGGGCACTGGAACTAGTTGTTCTTAAGTTGTTGCTTGTGTCGATCGTTCTGGGTCGTTTTTGTCTGAAGTTTTTTCGGCTGGTGCCTGAGCTATCTTCGGGCATTCGGTCTTTGTCATTGTGGTGTTTGTGATTTGTCTTAGCTTGTGTTCGGCCAGGAAACAACGTCTCGACTGTTTCTGGCAGCCCCAAATCACGGCAATCCCGTTATGAGTTGGGAATTTAATTACTAAGTGATAAATCGAAGGGACTGCCTTCATGGTGTTTAGCCAAGGCGTGCCCATGATGACATTGTAAATGGCCCGGTGGTCGAAGACCGCAAAATCGACGATCTTGGTGATTTCTTTTGCCGCAACAGGCAGTTTGATTGATCTCGACATCGTGCCAGAGAAGCCGGTCAGCGATTTTGGCGATATTACGACTTCGCCTAATGCGACGTGCATCCTTTTGAGAGTATCGCGAAAGATGACGTTGACCATACTTCACGTGTCGATGAGAACCCTAGCGACCTCAAGATCTCCTATTACGAGATCAATCACGAGTGGATCGCAATGTGGCTGATCGATCCCTCCGTCCTCTTTTTCATCTCCTTTCTGGGTGTCACTGGGTGTGGACCAGATCGGTGAATTTGTGCTTGTCTCGGCCTTGCACTGATAAGATTTGATGGCCGAGACGGTATCGCTGCAATATTGCGACCCACCGATGATCATGTTTACCCTGCGACGATTGTTTTTGTTGCCTTTCTTGTCCTGCCTTGTTTCTTGTTTCGCTCTTTTCTCCCGATTGGTTCCCTTGGGAAGATTTCTCCGTTTGAGGAGACCTTTCATTTTTCGTGGGACGGTCTAAATCGCGGATGAGGTCTTTCTCTCTGGAGACTCCAGAGAGTTCTCCAGCGAGCAGCTTCGCAGCCAACCTCGCACCGAGAACTTTGCAGTTAATGGTCAAGTGTCTGCGGGCCTTGTGAAAGTCACAGAAGACGTTTTCGTCGTAATTCGGATTTCGGGTCCACGTGTTATCCGTCGTCTGGCCTTGCTCCTCTCCGGAGCATTGTTATGCGCTCCTTGGGTTTCTTTTCCCCGCGATGGATGCTTTTGTCGTTGCGCGGGTTTTTTCCATTTAAAATTTTGATCCGACCCTAATTCCTTCGACGAATTCTTAGACAGCTTCAACTTCTGAGACAAGACCTTTGTCTCTTCTTCGATGATGATGTAATCCATGGATTTGTGAAGCGCGTCCTGGATTGTACACTGCTTCTCCAAAGTTATCAACTTCCTGAACTTCGACTTGTACTTGAGCATCTTTCGAAGTGCGTCTATTGCAACTTTTTCGCTTATCCCGCTGACTCTAGTCATGACGATTTTGAACCATTTCATGAAGTCGATGAGAGTCTTGTCCTCTCCCTGGGATAAGCTCCAAACGTCGACATCAGAGGTTTCTCAATCTATGAACGTCAAGTATTGCTTGAGAAACTCCGAGGTGAGCTGGCGGAAACTTCCGATAGAGTTTTGCCTAAGGCAAGAGTACCATTCGAGTGATGCTCCTCTGAGGTTTTCCACGAAGAGGCGGCATTCGCCGACGCCCCTTTCGCTTTCTCTGAACCTGGCTCTTCCCATTGTGCCTGTAAAACCTATAATTGTGCCTTGGGATCTGTAGTACCGTCGTATGGCATCACTTTGATCTTTCCAGGATCCGAAACCCTATTTTCGGTGATGCGAGTAGTGAAAAGCGTTTTATGAGCCTCATAGAGCTGCAGATCGATCTCCGGTGTGGTGCTAGTAGCGTGATGGATTTGGGACTTCACTGCTCTAACTTTGGCTACCATTTTCCTGATATGATCGCAGAGATCGCGAATCTCTAAGTTTTTGCTAGCAGATTTCTGACTTTGTCGGTGTTTGCTCCTCGGCCAGTTCTTCCTGTTCGTTTCAGAAGATAGCTTCTTCTTCTTCAGTCAGAGGGTTGTTGAACTGGGATTCATCCCGAGCCGCTCAGCTTGTTGTGCGACGTGGATGTAAGTCTGCGTCTTCGTCCGTAGGCTCGGACTGGCTGCTAGACTCCACGTCAACGCGTTCGACTTCTCCTCCTTCTTTATCTTCCTCGATAGGAGAAAAATCTCCCGGGTTCTTTTGTGTTGGCGCGGGGGTCACGTTTTCGCGATTTTTTCCAGACAATTTACCCTGTGCGTTGTCGGACCGGTCTAAAGGGGTCGCGTAATCAAGTCTTCCGCGGATTTGGGTTGTTCCACGCAGAAAAATGTCCATGTTCCTCACTGTTAGGGTTTCAACCTGTTTAGCGAGAGAGTTCATGACCTTATCTTGTTATGCCGACTTCTTTTCGAAAGCCTAGAACATATTTTTCACCTCCTCGAACGCTGCGGTGTTTGTGTTGGGGCTAACCGCAGTGAAGCTCATCGCTGGAGTGTTATCAACTTTGTCGTTGACGATGTTGTCGTCACGAGGTTGTTGAGATCGTGAGCAAACATGTTTTGATCGAGCGTTGGTGGTTGAGAGTTAGATTGATCCGTACCCCCTCCTTCTAGCACCAAACTGTGGGAACCGAAATCGCACTATCGATTTCCGTTGATATAGGAAGGCAAAGTAAACCTAGATTTCCCAGAGGTCCCAGATTTCTTGTAATATTTGAATAATCTAGTTGAGTCGCAACTCGATAACAGAAAAACATAAATATGCTTAATTGCCCTAAATGTTATGCTTGCTCTACGTAAGTTTTTTCGTGTGTCATCTGCATCTTCAGCCTCGAAGCTCTTATATACTCCTCCCAGAGGAGGTTTGCTTTTTCCCCTTTTGCCGTCGGTCGAGTTTATCGCTTTGCGGAAATCTTCGTTTTTCGTTTGATCTTCGTGATTATCTTTGGAAACTTAACATTTATCTTCTGAACTTAACATTTATCTCTTCCTGCAAAATAAAATATAAACCGTCATAAAGATTAGGCTCGATTCGGGTAAAACCGCTAGTGGGATTTTAGCCGAGTTTTAGACTTTCTCGGGCCGTTTTTCGACTTAAGCGTTTTTATGATTTTATCAAAAGAGCATTTCTGAAACGACGTCGATCCCGAAGAGAGTTAGAATCTCTCGTATAGTGCATGCAACTTTAGATGTTTAGTCATCTGTTGCCTTTTTACACAATCAATTCGAACGTTAGACGAGGAAACGAGTTCTTACGGTAAAGTTCCAACGTCAATCTCAATCGAGACGAAACAAAGATGAGTTCGATCCGATTCCGAAGGAGGGAGTTAAGAGGACGGGATGAAAATGGATTGATTGATCCAACTCGCCAAGCTGGCGAGGTTGATTGACTGTGCGACCCAACTCGCTGAACGACCGAGTTGGGTGACTTGCTCGATCCAACTCGCCGAACGGACAAGTTGGTCGGCTTGTGCGGTCCACCTCGCCCGTTCGGCGAGTTGGGCGACTTGCTTGGCCAACTTTTCCGTTCGGTGAGTTCGACAATCGACCTTACAGTCGTTTCGTTGTTTCGACGCTTCTTTCGAGTTCACACGAAACTTGACTTTGACTTTTCCGTTCTTCTTTTTCAAGATATTATCTTTTTTTTTTAGAAGTACATCTTTCGGAAAGTTTATGACGTTGGTTTTGTCGTGACCGTTTTTGACCCCAACATTAATAATTTTGAAATTGATTGCAGATGTAGCCTGATATCATTGAGAAGAGCAAACGTGGCGCTGATGTATTTAAAACTTAATTTCTGGAACAAACACGAGCATGTAGTCAAATTTCTCGGTGTCCTGTGTTTCACTTATAGCGATCTCTCGAGAAAACGGCTTATTCATGCGACAATACAAATGGGGAGAAGATACATACCTAAATTATATTAATGTACCAACACATTCGTAAACTAAATAATAATTTGAATTGCATACTGAAAATCATCATAAATAGTTATAACATGCTGAGTTGATCCTACTTTTTTATATTTAAGTTATTGTAGTCTAGTCCTTATATTCTTTTTTTCCTAATATGCCATAAATTTTTTGAATAATCAAATTTATCCTATTTATATTTTTAAATTTCAAAAGTACAATTTTAATTTTTTCTTCAAGATTTTAATTAAATTTAAATACTATAATAACTAAATTATATTATTGATTATTTTAATTATTTAGCAGAAATTTAGTTAGTTATCAAATACAATAATAATAACTTATTAGTTATTAAAGTATGTAATATATACTATATAAAATTTGAGACTATAAGCCATTGAAAGCGTCCACGTAGGATGTTAAACGACCAATCATAATATGCCAAATCATCTTTTTAATTTACTATTTCTAAAAATGTTAATATTACCAAAAAAATTCCATTTCAAAATAAAATAAAAATTAATATCAAATATGATAGAATTAAAAAATTATATAATTTAACCTAATACATAAAAACAAATATGACAAATTATTATATTAGTTTTTTTTAAATGTTAATATTTCCAAAATTCTATTAAAAACAAAATTAGTGTTCTATATATAACTTAAACTAACAAAATAAATATTAATATTTTACAACTTGCTTAAAATTTTTAATTGTTAAAGTAAAAAGGAAAATCAAAAGTAAGTCGTAATATTAACAAAACATTATTGTCTTCTTAATACATTACTGATTTTCTAAGATATAAAAACATGTTAATATTTCAGAAATTATATTAGAAACAAAATTAATGATCCATATATAATTTAAACTAATAAAATAAATATTAATATTTTACAAATTGCTTAAAATGATATTGTTAAAGTAAAAAGGAAAATCAAAGGGGAATTTTCAAAATTACCACTTTCCTTGTACCACTTTTCATTTTTACCTTCATTAAATAGACATTTTCAAAAATACCACTTTTTAATGGGCAATTTTTTTTTAAATTAATTAGAATCATAAATTTTACATTCCTAAACTCTACCCCCACCCTACACCACCCCTTAACTCTAAATTATAAGTCTTAGATTAATTAACCCAAGGGTTATAAGTGTGTTTTTCCCTCTTAAAAAACAAGGGTAAAAGTGATTAAGGTATTTTTGAAAAGTGGTACAAGAAAAGTGGTATTTTTAGCAATTCCCCAAAATCAAAAGTAAATCGTAATATTGACAAAAAATTATTGTCTACTTATATATAATAAATTTAAAATATAGCTTACTAATATTACTAAAATATTTTAATTATAATTAAGAAGACAATAATATTTTGTTAATATTACAATTTACTTTTGATTTTTCTTTTTAGTTGAACAATTAACATTTTTAAGAAAGTTGTAAAATACTAATATTACTAAAATATTTTAATTGTACTTAAGAAGACAATAATATTTTGTTAATATTACAATTTACATTTGATATTCCTCTTTAATTTAATAATTAACATTTTTAAGCAAGCACTGCAAAAAAGATAGTTTACATCATTTATTTTGAATATTTGCATTAGTTATAAATGAAGTAAAGAAGTTTTAATCTAATTTTAGAAATATTAACATTTAAAAAAAAACTAATATCATAATTCGTCATATTTTTGAAAATCAGTTATGCATTAAGTTAAATTATATAGTGTTTTACTTTTTTAATTTTACCATATTTGATATTGATTTTATTTTATTTTGAAATGAACAATTTTATGTAATATTGACATTTAAAGATAATAAATTATGTCAAAATACAAAAATTATGTCCTTTTAAGTATAATAAATCCAAAGTATCATTTATACGAAAATAAAATGGAAAATTTATGTTAAATAACAAAAACTAAATTTTTACAAATGGAAATTCACTTAATATATAAAATAAGAAACTTTCTAATATACGAAGTATTAGGGTGACTATAAATATTTGTGTAAACATCAAAGAGTTTTCAAGATTTACTTTGACAATGAGAGAAATTCAAAAAGAAAAAAAAAAGTATTTACACAATGGTTGTTTGTGCTTCTTCTTTGGTTTTTGATGATCTTACAAAAGAGTTTAATAAGAATGAATTTAATGCTAGAGTGGTTCACTTTTGGGAAGAACGTAACATCACCAAGGGTGGTTTTCTTATGGGTTTTGAGTTGTTTCTTATTGATCAAAAGGTACAAAGAATTGTGTTTAGACATTATCAATCGAAATTTAATAATCACTATATATATTGTTTGACACATTTTTTTTACAGGGAACAACAATCCACGCCTTCATACCAACTAATCGAATAGGGTGCTATAAAGAGGATCTAAAAGCTGGTGTAATCTACAAGATTAAGAACTTCTTGGTCATTAACAACAAAACAAGTTACAAAGTGACCTCCATAGCCAAAGACTCTTGCTGGAGATGCAGAACTGTCCATAAACAGTTAGGTTAAACAACGCCCTAAGCTTTTTTACCAGCAACCTAACAAAAAAAGATCAGTGACTCGATCAAGTTAATCTGATGTGGTTGTATGTTAGGTAGATTTTAATTTTTGGTTTCCCCATCGAACTCTTTGTCTTCTCAAGTCAGATACATATAAATAGAAAGCTCAGAAAGCTTAGATGAAATCCGATCTTGAAATCTGAAAGAAAATAAACTTGAATCCAATAACCCCAACCTCGATAGAGAAGATCAATGTGGATTTGTGATGAAAAGAACGATAAAATAAAAGGATTAGGTGTTGTTCAAGAAAATGAAAGGATCATGTTTCTTATTGGTTGATAAAAAAGGTTTTCTATTTTTTGTGCTTCTCACACCTTACATCTAAAGTGGTTGCGTTTATCTTTAGAATATTAAGTTTCCAAACCAGAACTATACCATTCCACAAACCAAGAATAACCCACATCTAAGAAAATTAGGTTTAAATATTTTTGATACGTTCCACAAAATCTTTATAACTTCCAACAACAATTTAATAATTTCATAAAGAAAACGTCAAACTTATCGAAAACTATTTTTTTATCATCCATGTAAGTATATCCATTAAACCAATCTAGACATTTTTCATATTTGTTTTTTGCATGACTTTGATATCTATTTATAAGATTCTCTTTAAATTAAATATTAAAAAAAAATCATTTCACAAAATAAATATGGGGAATTTTCAAAATACCACTTTCCTTGTACCACTTTTTTTTTACCTTCATTATAGAGATATTTTCAAAAATACCAATTTTTCAAGGGGTAATTTTTTTAAAATTAATTAGAATCCTAAATTTTACATTCCTAAACCCTACCCCCTTCCTACACCACCCCTTAACTCTAAACCCTAAGTCTTAGATTAATTAACCCAAAGGTTATAAGTGTGTCTTTTTCTCGTTAAAAACAAGGGTAAAAGTGATTAAGGTATTTTTGAAAAGTAGTACAAGAAAAGTGGTTTGAAAATTTCCCAATAAATATTTATGAATTTAAAATATAATTAATAATAAGATTGGGGAAAAAACTCTGATACCAAAGAAAATAACAAAATTCTATATCAAAAAGTAATATCGAACTCAAAATAAATTTGTTAAAAATCCAAAAGGGCCCAACACTTTTGGTATATAGAAAACGGAAACTGAATCCGAACGAAACCAAAATATTTTGGATATCCAAAAAATATCCAAATTAGATTTATTTACTTAAATAAAAAATTATATTTAATATCCAAAAAATCAAAAGATATAAAATTTTTTGAAATTCCCAAAATTCCTAAATATATAAAATAGTCAAAAATAAATATCTAAAATAGCTAAAATATATTTTATAAAATATTACAAAAATAAATAGTTAAGATGTAACTTTTCTAAAATTAATAATTTTAAAACAAATATACATAGGGAGAACAACAAACAATATTAATATATATACAAAAATATAAATTTAAAGAAATTAATTTTCTCATTTAAAAATATTACAAAAAATACTAAATTAAATTATTAAAGTAGATTCGCGCGTAGCGCGAGTGAAAAAACTAGTCTACCTTATTAAAACATGAGCATGTATTATAAATAATCTTACTCATGCGTAATTTTTACAATAAATGCCACTCAATTTATATTTATATAGGATTTTATTGAAAATATAGTCATCTGAATTTTAATCCACATATCTAAAATAAATATCATAATAATTATGTTAATCAGAGCATATATATTTCTAAGAACGTGGAATGTAGACTTAACCATCCATTATCTAATGTTCTAATGTTTTGATCCAGGTTTGAAAACGCGGCCGCCGTGATCGATTACACGGCGATGAAACGCTCGGTGGTAAGAGACCATGGAGATTTGGTCCAAATCGGAATTAAAAATTAGGTGTCGAGTTTTGTTATTGTGAGCTCAGAAATTTGATTTCACAGTATATATTTTTCATATTTTTTGATAAATAATGAAAAAAGTTCAAACGAAGTTTTCATATGTTTAAATCAGTCAGCCGCAATGTTTTACCAAACGAAATCGTGAAACTGATGTGGAGAAGATAACTCTAAAATTACAGAATTACCCTTAATAAATAAAATAAAAAAGTGGCCAATTTGACCAAAATAGTCTCAGACGTAGCATCTTACGAGAAAATACTGCACAAAACACTATCATAGTACATCTACTCTATTAACATAAAGTTTTAAACTTATCTACCATTGGAAGTTGTCATTTAATTTTTGAACTGTTTCAAGTTTGTTAGTGTATTACATATTTTATTGTATCATTTAATTAAAATAGATATTTATAATTATTTATATTACTCAACTATCCATGTACATTCATAATCTTTCATCTTACCCAAATATAACAACTTCAACAAAATAGGGTAATCAGAATATACTTTCGATTTTTAAAAAATGGAAATCAAAATATCTTTAGTTATATATAATTTTTAATATACAAAAAATATACTCGTATTTTTAAGGGCGGGTCAAAATATAGTTATTGTTATTTTGCTACAAAACTAATATGTACTATGAACATACACAAAAAGGTTCACAAAATTACTCTTCGGTTAATCTTCGTATAATTACAGAATAATTGATTTGGTACTAGGTCTGGGTCAAGCGTACGCATTACTCTTAACATAATTTCAAACATTGGTTTTGATAAGGCTTTTTCACTCTATATACTCCCATTTTTTTGTTTCTTTCGTAAAAAACTGACCATCCCTTACAGACAACAAAAATATTTAATAGATTAATATATTGGTATACTAAGTTTTAAACAAAACTAGATTTTGACCCGAACTTTCAAAGCGCGAAATTATTTTTGACACAAACCAAATTATATGAAATAAATTTGCATTTTTAATTATGTATCTACATGTAAATGTTACAAATGAAGCGTCATATTCAATGTTTCGGTTTACGATCCGGACCCGCGGTTAAACTGACTAACTGATGACTTTATATGGAGTCCGGTTTGTTTTTTCTTTAAACTCATTATTTAAATTATTTATAAAATATGAAAAAACGCTAAAATTTGGGACCTAATTAATGGTTGAACCTATGAATGACCACTATGTAATACAATTTGACTTAAATTTTCATATTTAAAATATTCTAATTTATGAATGTTTAGATGAAAGGTGGATATATATTATGAATGTCAAACTAATTTATCATTTTATTGTAAGTGTAATGGATCAATATTCGAAATGATACATACTAAATTAGAAATAGATACATGAATGTGAGATGGATTTTGACCCGCATTGTAAGCGTAATGGATTAATATTCGAGAGGATACATACTAAATTAGAAATAAATACATGAATGTGAGATGAATTTTGATCCGCACTTTAATGTTTCTTATTAGATTTTGATCAAATATTAATGTTTATTATTAGATTTTCACCCGTATTTTAATGTTTCTTATTAGATTTTGATGAAATATTAATGTTTATTGTTAGATTTTGACCCGTACTTTTTAAAGTGAGATGACTTTTTATTCAAATATTTATTTAATCAAAATTAGAAATCTTATAAATATGTATCTTTTTATTAAAACATTTTTTGAAGTATATATAATAAAAATAAAATTTACATTAATAAAAGTTTATGAAAATAAGATTTTAAATTTGCTTCATATATTATAATACAAATTTTAAATTTTTAAGATTTGTAAAATTTTATTTTATTATTATATTTTTTGTCAATATTATTATACAAATTAACTATTGTTATTATACTCGTCTCATACATGAGAAGTATATTAATTATTTTTAATATTTTAATTTAAATATGTATATTAACTTATGAAATGATTTATTAGTTCATCTATCGTATTTTAATATTGTTTAATAAGTTAAAGTATGTTGTAAAATTCATAAATATTATTTATTCTTTTATTTTGTAACTTATAAATAGTTAATTAATGAATTAAGTTACTTTATATTTATTACTTGGTGTAGTAATTTAATTATAAATATAAATTATACATATATATAAATATTATAATTTTTTTTATTATACAAATGAATAATGAATGATGTTTTGTTTTTAAATATAGTTAATATTAATAATGGCTTTATTATTTAAAAACAAATATTTATTTACATTTTAAATAAAATATATTAAAAGATATTATTAAAATCTAATCTTACGAAAAGATACTTAAGAATATATTTTTTATTTTTATTTTGAAAGTATTAATATAATTGGTTAGATATAATATATATTTAATAATAATTAAGTTAGTTGTAGGAGAATAAATAGGAAATTAAATAAATGTAATGGTCCAACCTAGACTACTTATAAGTAGATAAAAAATAGGATTTTTTTTAATATATTAGATTCTAATATCAAGTGTTTTCTAATTATTTTTAATAATTAACTTAATAAACTGCAATAAATTTTTTTATTTCTGTTTGTATTATATATTACACAAGCACATAATAACATTTTCAATTAAACTAACCTAAGAAAATGTAGAAAAGTGTTTTATAGAGTTTAAGAATTTTAGTCAGTTTAAATTAGGCTTTAAATAATGTTGTTTCCATTGATTATTTTTTTATCAAATATTTTAATTGTGAATTGATAATTTAATATTAGCTAATAATAATGGGGAAATTGCTAAAAATAATTCAAAATTTGATTTCAAATACAAAAATGTACCCCAAATTCACTCAAATGCAAAAGTAACCTAAAATGCTATTGAAAATACAACAAACTCCTTATGAGCTAATAAAACAACTGTATTTAGTTTTACCATTATTATATTTTCGCGTGAGAAGACTTGTAGACAAGTCTTCTCTTGAAAATATTTCTCTGTAAGTCTTCTATTGTAGAAAAAGACTTCTCTACAAGTCTTCTCAAACAATAAATCTTAAAAATAATTTAAAAAATTTGTAAAAAATATTTACATGGAGGAAAAGTAGAAATCATGTAACCACAAACATTTGTAAATGATGTAATTTTATATCAACTAAAATTGAATTTTTTTTCAAGCTAGATGATTTAATTTAGAATGAGTCATGATAGTCATTGGTTTAGGTTTTAGTAACATATGTTATATTAATGTAGGTAGTTTTAGGGGTAGATTTTAAAATCTTATCTTTTTAACTTTTTTTTTTGAATTTGACGAATATGTGTTTGTGATTCTCTAATAAGATTATTTTAAACACCTTATAAGTTTATTTTATGTTTAAGGAAGTGTTTTTTTGCTTAGTTAATTGATTTTAGGGTTTCAGAAGACTTCTAAAAGATTTCCCGGGAAATCTTCTAACTTCTGGAAGACTTTCCGGTAGACTTTGAGAAGACTTCTCAAGAAGTTTTCTAGCTTCTGGAAGACTTGCTGGAAGATTTCCTGAATTTAAGTTTTCCCACCTAATGCGAAGTCTTCCAAAAGTCTTCTCATGTATTAGATTATAGGGTTTTGAAAGACTTCCGGAAGACTTCATAATTTGGGAAGTCTTCTCTTAGAAAACTTCCCGAGAAGTCTTCTATATCGAAAATATTTAACCTAATTGAGATTTTTGTCTCCATATATAAAGAAATTTTACACATTCTCTTTCTTCCTCTCAAATGGAGTGCAACAAAAATGTAATGTTTCTCACTGTAAAACTCTCCAACCTCTCTCTAATCTCTTTAGGTTTGAAAACACCTAACTTTATATTCATTTCTCATTTTTCTCTTATGTATTCTAACTAATTTATTTTGTTTTCAGATTTTTTTATTACATGGTTCTCATCTTTCACTCTTTTAAAGGTAGAACCATAAATTTTGAATATGTCTTTTTGGTGTGTTTTTATGTTAGATTCTAAAAAGTTGTATATTCAACTTAATGTAACAAGGTTAAATGTATGACCTTTTTGATTCCTCTTTTGTGTTGTGATAGTGTTCAATGGTTAAAGATCTGACCTTTTCTTTTTGGTATGAAAGAGAAGAAGATAACAAAATATTTTAGGGGAGTTTGCCAAATATGACTCAAAACTTGATTTTAAATACAAAAGTGTACCCCAACTCAAATCAAATGCAAAAGTAACTCAAAAGGCTAGTGAAATTACAAACATTCCCTCGTGACTGAACAAAAAAACAATATTGTAGTTTACTATTGTAACCCTCCCACAGAGATGCTGTAGATCTTAAAAATAATTTATAAAATTTATAAAAAATATTTTGACTAGTAAAAAATCCTAATAATATAATTATAGACATTTATAAATGATGTAAATTTAGATTTGCTAAAATTGAAAAAAATCAACATAGATGAGTGAATCTAAGTTAGTCATGATATTCTTTGGTTTAGGGTTTGGTAACTATGTTATAGTATTGTATGTGTTTTAGAGTTAGATTGTGGTATCTTCTTAAAAAAACTAAATTTGACCTATATGTGTTTAGTTTTGTATATATTAAACACTTTATAAGTTTATTTTAAGTTTAATAAAGTTTTTGTATGTGATTTATTTGATTTTAGGGTTTTGGAAGACTTAAATTTTCGAACATATAATGCACTAGAAGACTTACTGGAAGACTTAACTACCATTTCCCGCTAAATATTTTTGAAGAATTTAAGTTTCCCGCCTATTGTTAAGCCTTCCAAGAAGTCTTCCATAAGTCTTCCAGTGGAAGTCTTAAGTCTTCCAGTGGTAATTTTAAGTCTTCCATAAGATCTAATGTATTAGATCTTAAAAATAATTTAATAATTTCGTAAAAAATATTTTGGTTGGGGAAAAATCCTAA
>CAJHQP010003183.1:0-71613 GCA_905132765.1 Moricandia arvensis | reverse complement strand
GCCCTATTTATATTTTCCGGGACTGACAGCGTGTGGCTTCGAATTTCGGCCGCTTTGCCGACTTTTTAATGAATAAACTAGGCTTTTCACCTGAAAAAGGAGTTTTAAGTAGATTTTGATTTTTGTTAAGTATAGAGGGAAGGATACGAGTTTGTCATCACGCTCCCAAACTCTTTTGCGGATCGTCCTATTTTGATGCTCGTTCGAGATGTTGAGAAGTTTTCCAAATTTCAAGAGCGCTTAGATATGGACGAAGAGACATGCTTTCAGGATCTCGTATCTTTTCGATATCTTGCCTTGACATGTTAAAGAACAGTGTGCTATGTTTAGGATAAGATCTAGGTCTAATCACAGTTTTAGGGGTGCGATGACTACTTGGCTTAACGTTTCAGTATCGCTTTCAACCTGATTCCATCTCGTTTTAAAGTCTGCGATATGTTCTCGGCTTATGTGACTTGTATGGTAGGAATTGAGCATCTCTTCGAGGACAATTTTAAGTCTCTTAAAAGTGCTGACCAAAATTTTGGATTTCTTTATAGAGTTATTACCCTTGTGTCGGTGTTCAACAGCTATCTTTTCGAGATGGCTTAGTCTGTTAGGATGCTAAGATTTTTGATCAGCAACAAACTTATTCGTAGATATAATTATTTTTGAACCTTCGCGAAAGGATACGTGTTTTAAGAGGGTTTGTATGTTTTATAGTTGTGGATGGACAGTTTTTAAGGTGAGCATTACGTTTCGGAAAGTTTTGACGAAAAAAAGTTATCCGAGCGTTGCGAAGTCTCGTTGTGTCGAAGGTTAAGTTTTTCTTTCGTATGCAGCACTTCGTGCTTGAAATGTTTGCGGGCTTGAAGATGTGTGGTATCGCAAGGTTTTTTGTTTTAACTTTCGGAAGAGAAAACTTTTGGTTTGTTTCCGAGGAATTAGGACAAATGGGTCGCATAAATTTGTCCCTGTGAATATGCGACTTCCCCCACTGTGCTTTGTGAAGAGTTGGCCCCCGAGACTTATTTCATGTATGTTAAGGATGCTTCGTATAGCTCAAGCAGCTTTGTTATGCAGTTTTTCCTTATGCACCACTTTTTACTTGTAAAGCGTTGTGGGTTTCGAGTAAACTGCGGAACATATTGAACTGTGGTTACAACTAAGTTTCGATATTAAGAATTAGTTCGTATGATTTCCGATCTGGGTTATACGATAGTTATTTGCACTTGGGCGTTTTTACACTAATTGTGGATTGTTGTTTTGCTGTTAAGTGATTGGATAAAGCAATGGTCATAGATTAGACTATTGGCATGTTTGTGTTAGATTAAGGTCATGTTAGTTTATAAATGTCCTAAGAGGATGCCGAATTTCAGTATGGATTTTTACCGGAAGGCGCAATTGGTGACGGCCAAGAGCTTTTGTCGAGATCGATGGGCCAATGGTGTTAGAAACGATTTTCCACTTAAGGTATCAGTTACATGATGAATGTTTCGTATAATGTTGACCTACAATCGTACGAAACATGCTTTGTTTTCAGATGATGAAGACAAAAATTAAGAGGCTCGATAAAGAACCCGTGAAAGATGATTGCCTGCTCGGATGGAACCGAGGTAGATGGGAGCAGAAGCCAGCGATCTGCATAGCTAAAGAATGAGATCTGTAACATCGTAGTGCGAAAAGATAAAGTTTGGTTTTTTCGTTGAGAGACGAGTTATATGACTTTGTTTTTAGCTATACGCAAAATGTCCTAAACACATATTCATCAAACTTTCTAGGTTCTTTTCCAAAAGTTTCTTCGCATAAATTTGTATGGATAAACGGAGGATGTTTCGCGTAAGTTTTACGAGAAGTGAATGGCATAAAAGTAAATTGAGAATGTCTCTCCAAGATTACTCGTGATATTTGCGAACGAGGAATGTGTTTCCCTCATTCTCTTTTCCGCATTGCGAAGTCGTTTTTCATGACACCAATCTTGTTTTCTCGTAGGCTCTTCCGTATAAAATGTTATATTTATACGAAAGTAATGGAGGATTGGTTTGATGAGGCATCGCTTTCCTAAATGATTTTTGTCTACTACTTCGGGAGTTTTCTTTGTCCAAAGCCATGCACGCGACAAGTCTATCTCCAAAGTCTCATCAAAAGGAAGGACGACCAATATTTGAGGCATATATAAGTGAAGCCAGGGCAAGGGGACGCGGAGACATAGAAATTCTCCGCAAACTCAACACTTAAAGAAATTTAGGCAATTTTTGTTTCTTCTTATCGAGCCTGTGACTCAACTAGGTTTTAAGCTCTTAGGTGGTTTGAACTAGGAAACACACCAACAACTCTTGCGGCCGAAGACTTTTACCTATTGTAGCATCTCATATTCGGATTCCGAATAAGTTCTTTGTTGCTCTGTTTATTTTACATTGTTTGTTTTTTCGTAGTCTGATTACTTGGCATTTGCCTTTGAAGAAATCCGGGACCTCAGAGAAAGTTAGGGTTTCTTGAATTTCCCCCGATTACGGAAATCGACAGTGCGAATTTCGGTTCCCATAGATGTCATTCGACGGCCACTCATGAGAAAAAAAAGATTATGTTGAAAGTACAGATCTTTCTGAACTATAATTAAGTTGTGGTATATGGGAGTATAGTATGACAACATCTTGGCTAAGAAAAGCTAGAGTCTTCACCAAATGAGACATACTAGAACACTTTGTGGGTGTAAGGCTTAGGGTAAAGTTCAAATTGATTTAAGAAAAGTGTGACTAGGGTATGATATGGGAAAATTGTACGATGTGCTTTAAGTCCCTCTTGTTTGTTTTTAAGATGCAAGTCGAAGCCTGTAGATGTCAATAGTTTTTTGTGACTAACTAGGCGACAAAGTCACTGATGCTGAATGTGTTAGTTGTTAGTACATGAGGTATGCAGAGTGATAAAGACCATGTGGATGCCGATGTTGTAACAGAGAAGGATAAACTTGAGGGTTTATGTCTTGACGAAGTCGCTGAAGTAGTTGCTGATGAAGTGTGCGTCAGATAGTGTGCCAGGAGGCATGGGGAGTGGTGGACACAACGTGGATGCAAGATGCTAAGCTGGTGTGGGATAAACTTGAGCAACAAGTTTATACAGTGGATATAAGGAAAAAGGAAGAACTTGAGCAGAAAGTTTATGCCTTGAAGAAAAAGGAGTAAGTGCATTTCAAAGAAAAGGAAAGTGTACTTATTAATATGGAAGTTGTACATATCCATAGTTCTTTGGAAAAGGATTTTAGAAACGTGGAGATCACTATAAAATAGCTATGGGGTTGTTTGTATTCCAAAAGCATTGGGTTATTGATATATATGAGGGTGAGAATCGCTTGAGAGTGTTCTTGGGTCGTGCGGAATCAGACCTTGAAGTACTAATGATGGAAAGACAAGTTTGGGTAGATTACGAATCTTTCAGTTGCAGTTGTTAAGGTGTTAACAGATTGTGTAAAGATGATAAAGCAATTCTTGTAATAGATTGTTTAGGCTATTTCTAATAAAGTAAAAGATGTTTGCTGATTCCCATTGTCTCTTGATTTAGCTACATTACTTTATTGTGGTGTCATTTTTGCACTAACAATTGGTATCAGAGTGGGTCATCTAAGTTACTGGTGTGATCATAAGGTGAAAATGGACATGATTGTTCTATGCAGAAGACAATCATGTTGGATGATGTCCATATTGGTCATTGAAAGGTGGGCATAAAGCAGATGATTCGAGGAGTCAATGAGATTTCATGGAGAGCTGTGAATATTTAGGGGGAGAAACCTACTATAGTTACATAAAGGGGAAGAAGCCCAAGTCGAAGGAGCTAAGACAAGGAGTTTTTTGAAAAGTGGGTCAACGGATGAGTCAGAGCATGATGCAACACTTATCATGATGACGCAAGGAGAAGACGAGTGTGTCTGTGATCTAAGTCTTGACATCTAAGAATATGTTTTTGCTTAGTATGCAATCAAGCAGGGGGTGAAGTAGTGATGTTATGCTCCAAAGAATGCATATCTCATGGTGGAAAATTATGTGTGGTAGAAGTATTGATGTAGATGGTGAATATCGCGTGGGGGGGAGATTTGCTATTATAGAAGATGTAGATAGTGTAGATGAGGAAACATGGTTGTTTAACTAGAAGGATATTGTTTTGATTGACACACAAAGCTAAAAGGGGAAGATTGCAGATGCAGGCCGTAGCTTGTAGATGTCAATAGTCTTATGTGACTAACTAGAATACAAAGTCACTGCTTCTGGATGCAGTAGTTGTTCATACAAGAGGTATGCATAGTGGTAGAGATCATGTGGATGCAGATGTTATATATGGAGAATAAACTTGAGGGTTTATGCCTTGACGAAGGCGCTGAAGTAGTTGTTGATGTAGTGTGCGTTAGAGAGTGCACCAGGAGACATGAAGATTGGTGGAGACCATGTGGATGCAAGATGCTGAGTTGAAGTGGGATAAACTTGAGGAGCAAGTTTATACCGTGGAAAAAAAGCAAGAAGATAAAAATTTGAGGGGAAAGTTTATGCCTTGAAGTAAAAGGAAAAAGTGCATTTCAAATAAATTGAAAGTGTACTTGTTAATATGGAAGTTGTCCATTTCCATGGTTTCTTGGACAAGAGTTTTGGGACCATGGAGATCACTATATATAGCTATGTGGTCGTTTGTATTCCAAAAAGCATTGGATCATTATTATAGAGGAAATGTGAGAAACTATTAAGAGTGTTCTTGGGATGTGATGAAGCAGACACTGAAGTAATGACGATTGAAAGACAAGCTAGGGTAGATTAGAAATCTTTTAGTATCAGTTGTTAGGGTGTTAACAGAATGTGTAAATTTCATTAAGCAAGTCTTGAAATAGATTGTTTAGACAACTCTTAATAAAGCAAAAGGAGTTTGCTAAATTCCATTATCTCTTGATTTATCTTCTACATTACTTTATTGTGGTGTCATCTTTGCACTAACATATTTTTCTTAATGGCCACTCACTCAAGGTTATATGATTGCATATATATCATTTGTCTTGCATATCATTTTCTTTGGAAAATATGTCGATTGTAGTATGTGCGCTTAAAATTTTAGGATCGAGGTGACATGTCGCATTCAAACAAAAACAGAGAGATTATTAGCTCACGGATTTTGCAGTGTAAGAAGATGGAACAATTAAATGAGTTAGAGATTTTTTTTTGGATTACTTGAGGAGAATGTATGCAGAGAAACCTTGAGTTTTAATAAGGTGATGGGATACGATAGAAAAGCAAGACATATCTTCGAGGATTAATGAAAGACACAAGTATATAAGGCAAGAAATAACGGGAATTAGATTTGCCGAATTACGAGAAATCAAGATAACTCACAAAAGGAAAAGTTTAGGATTATGTAAGAGATATCTTGAGAGAGACGCAACTTTGTTGCTTGAGATAACCATTTGAGAGACTAAGAATGTTGGATAAGCTTAAAAGAAAAGGAAACTTGAGTTATAAGTTAATAAACTAAGGAAAAAAATATGTTAATTTCATAGAGATTAGGAGATATCTAATCCCTATATAAGTAGATGCAAAGGTATTGCATAACTTATTAATTTTATGATTGTTTGAGAGAGCTTAAGGTTTTGAGAGATTTTCCTTAAGAGATTAAAAGAGAGTTACTCTTATTATTGAGTTTCTATTCTTCCATTCACAAAACCTTTATCTTGTGAGACTCAATTTCTATATTTGGTATCAGAGCCTTCTAGAAGACGGGAGAGATTGGGCCAACGGCGGTCAGATCTAAAGGTGGAGGGACGACTTCGATTCAATGCCCAATGCTTACCGCCAAAAATTATACAGTTTGAGTAATGAGTATGAAGATCACAATCAAAGTACACAAAGTTTATGAAACCATAGAAGGAGACCTAACAGAGGAGATAAGAATGATATGGCTGTTGCTTTACTATTTCAATCAATATCCGAAGTTCTTATTCTCCAAGTCGGTGCGCTTGACGCGACAAAGAAGGTTTGTGAGTCCATTAAAGCAAGACATGTGTGAGCATAGAGAATTAAAGAATCGAGACAACAAATTTTGATGAATGAATTTGATCGTTTGAAGATAAAGGATAATGAAAAAAATGATGAGTTTTGGAGGAAATTTATCGGAGATATCATCAAAGTCAGCAGCCTTGGGAATAATATCAAATAATAAAAGCTAGTGAAGATGTTCTTGAAGAGTCTTCCTCGGAGGGAAAACATACATATTGTCGCATTTATTGAAAAAGGTATAGAACTCAATACCCCAAGTTTTGATGATATCATTGGACATCTCAAAGCTTATGAAGAACGTATTAGCGAAGAAGAAGAAGATCCTCAAGAAAATCAAAGCAAATTAGTGTATGCAAACATTGATTCTCAAACGCACCAACCAAACTGCCGGTTATAACAACGACTTTAGAAAAAGAGGACGAGGTCAATGTGGTTTTTACAAAAAAGAGGCCGTGGTAGGTTTGGTGTAGGTATAGATGCATTGTATATCACATGCTTTAGATGTGATGAATTTGGACACTATGCTTCGGACTGCCTGGTCAATTGCTTAAGTTACAAGAAACACAAGAGAATGATAACAGTGACACACAAGAAGCTGATGAACTTATGATGCATTAGATCGTATGTATAGATGAAGTAGGACTTGTACCAAGCAAATATGATGGGAAGATTAGTGGAGAGAATGTTTGGTACCTTGACAATGGTGCTAGTAACCACATTACTGGTGATAAAAGATAATTTAAACGACTTGATGAGACCATAACTGGTAAAGTAAAGTTTTGAGATGATTCGTACATAGACATAAAAGGCAAGGGGTCTATTGAGTTTGTTGATCGGAATAGTGAGCCACCAACGATGACAAAGGTCTATTACATACCGAACTTGAAGATTAACATTATCTCCCTTCAACAATTCATATAATCAGGATGTGATGTGAAATTAAGAGGCAAACACTTAAACATTCTTGAACCTGACGGGAAAAGCTGATCGTCAAGGCAAATTGGTCCAAAAATTATTTGTACAAAATAAGAATGGGATTCAAAACTGTGACGCAACTAAATCTAACAATGCTGAGTGAGAGGCATGCGAGAGTAAGTTATGTTAATCTTGACACAATGGAGACAATAATACAAAGAGAGCTCGATAGTGGAATCCAGAATGACAAGCTCGAAGGGAAAAATCAAATAAATACAGCACCGTACGGACTCGAAACAGAATATACTGAAGAACAACTTCAGAAGACACTATGAAGAAGTGAGAGAAAAACAGTGCCTGCTCTTCAATAGACACAAGAGATCACTAACGTTTTAAAATGAAGATGGCATTAAAGTTTTGACATGAGTTCTCTTGAAGAATTGAGTATGATACATACACCGAAAGGAATACAGGTTGAAACTATCAATGTTTGAAACTGTAAGAGACAACAATGCTACAAGATACATGATAAATATTGGCTGTCTTAGATATTTTCTTTATACGACCATACCGTATCTATCTTACTATGTGAGGGTGTTAAATCGAGATATGCAAAGATACAAAGAGTCTTGTGGAACGGCAATGAAGATACGTGAAACTGCTATGATAGCGATTGTTGGAGATATTGATAATGGCCATAGAATTGACTTGGATGATGGCAAGAGCGTGGCAGGACATATCTCTAATGTTGGTGAATGTCCAAATATGTTGGGTTCAAGAAAACATGAGACTGTTGTGTTATCGTCATGTAAAGCTGAATACATGACATGAATTAACCTATGGAACAAGCTATATGGCTTCAAGAGTTACATCGGCATACACTCGGGATTGAACTTTGAAGCAATATCGTGATGAAAGCTTTTTGGAAATTCAAGCTTAGGGAGATGAGAGATGTTATTGAATTTTCGTCGAAAATGGATTTCAAGCTTAGGGGGGATATTGGATTTCTTTTATAGCGTTATTACCCTTGTGTCGGTGTTCAACAGCTATCTCTACGAGATGTCTTAGTCTGTTAAGGACGTTAAGAGTTTTGTTCAGCAACAAACTTATTGGTAGATATATTCATTTTTGAACCTTCGCGAAGGATACGTGTTTTAAGAGGGTTTGTATGTTTTATAGTCGCCGATGGACTGTTTTTAAGGTGAGCTTTACGTTTCGGAAAGTTTTGACGAAACACAGTTCTCCAAGCGTTAGCGACGTCTCGTTGTGTCAAAGGTTGAATTTTTCTTTCGTATGCAGCACTTCGTGCTTGAAATGTTTGCCGGCTTGAAGATGTGTGGTATCGCAAGGTTTTTGTTTTATCCTTTCGGAAGAGAAACTTTTGGTTTGTTTCCAAGGAATCAGGACAAATGGGTTGCATAAATTTGTCCCTATGAATATGCGACTTCCTCCACTGTGCTTTGTGAAGAGTTGGCCCCCGAGACTTATTTCGTGTATAGTTAAGGATGCTTCGTATAGCTCTAGCAGCTTTGTTACGAGTTTTTCCTTATGCACCACTTTTTACTTGTAAAACGTTGTGGGTTTCGAGTAAACTGCGGAACATATTGAAATTGGTCGGTTGTCGACAAGTTTAAGTTTTTCGTTAACCGTTCGGTGGTTACGACTAAGTTTCGATATTAAGAATTTGTCGTATGATTTCTGATTCTGGGTTATACAATAGTTCTTTGCACTTGGCGTTTTTACACTAATTGTGGATTGTTGTTTTGCCGTTAAGTGATTGGATAAATCGGTGGTCTCTCAAACATTTTGGCTCGGTCTGAAGGATGTGTTCAGCCGCATATCTGAGGATGCTGCTGGTCACAGATTAGACAAAAACTAAGAGGCTCGATAAAGAACCCCGTGCAAGATGATTGCCTGCTCGGATGGAACCGAGGTAGATGGGAGGAAGAAGCCAGCGAGCCACATGGCTAAAGAATGAAATCTGTAAGATCGTTGTGCGAAGAGATAAAGTTTAGTTTTTTCGTTGAGAGACGAGTCATATGACTTTGTTTTTTAGCTATACGCAAATTGTCCAAAACACTTCTCCGTAAAACTTTCTACCTTCATTTCTGAAAGTTTCTTCGCATAACTTTGTGTGGCTAAACGAATGATCTTTCGCATAAGTTTTACGAGAATGAATGGCATAGAAGCACATTCGTGTTACCATTAAGGTCATGTTAGTTTATAAATGTCCTAAAGAGGATGGCGAATTCCAGTTCGTAATTATATCGGAAGGCTTAATTGGCTGAGGGCCAAAGAGCGTTTGTCAAGATCGATGGGCAAAGTTGGAGTTTCTCGTGCTAAGATGGCCAATGGTGTTAGAAACAATTTTCCACTTAAGGTATCAGTTACATGATGAATGTTTCATATAAAGTTTACCTATAGTCGTACGAAAATTGTTTTGTTTTTGTATGATGACGAACAAAACCTAAGAGGCTCGATAAAAAACCCGTTCGAGATGATTGCCTGCTCGGATGGAACCGTAGTAGATGGGAGGCAGAAGCCCGTGAGCCGCATGGCTAAAGAATGTGATCTGTAAGATCATAGTGCGATGAGATAAAGTTTAGTTTTTTGTTTAGAGACGAGTCATATGACTTTGTTTTTAGCTATATGCAAATTGTCCAAAACACTTCTTTGTAAAACTTCCTACGCTCGTTTCCTAAATTTTCTTCGCATAAATTGGTGTGGCTATACGAAGGATGTTTCGCGTAAGTTTACGAGAAGTGAATGGCATAGAAGTAACTATGGTTTAGTGTTTGTCGTGTAGAGATTACCGGGCACGTTGCTGCCGATGGCATTGTATATTGGACCTTTGTCGGCCTTGAGACTAGCCTCATATGCTGTTTATTTTGTACCGACTGTGGCCGTATTTATATTTTTGGTACTGATAAAATGTGGCTTTGGATCCCGACCGTTTTGCGACGTTTTAATGAATAAACTAGGCTTTTCACTTGACTACTTCGGCTTACATTTTCTGTATCGCTTTCGACCTGATTATGTCCCGCTTTAAATTCTGCGATATGGTCTTGGCTTATATGCCTTGTAAGTAGGAATCAGGCATCTCTTCGAGGACAATTTTTTAAGTCTCCCGAAAGTGCTGACTAAAATTTTGTTCTTTATAGCGTTTTTACCCTTGTGTCGGGTGTTCGAGAGCTGAGATGACTTAGTCAGTTTAGGACATTAAGATTTTGTTGTGATCAGCAACCAACTTATTGGTAGATATAATCATTTTTGAACCTTCGCGAAAGATACATATTTTAGAGGGTTTGTATGTTTATAGTGGCAGATGGAATGTTTTTAAGGTGATCATTCCGTTTCGGAAATTTTTGATGAAAAATTGTTCTTCAAGCATTAGCGACGTCTCGTTGTGTCGAAGGTTTAGTGTTTCTTTCGTAATGCCGCCACTTCGTGCTTGAAATGTTTCTGGGCTTGAAGATGTGTGGTATTGCAAGATTTTTATTTTAACCTTTCGGGAGAGAAATGTTTTGCTTTGTTTCCGAGGAATTGGGACCAATGAGTGGCGTAAATTTGTCCCTGTGACTTCCTCCACTGTGCTTTGTGAAGAGTTGGCCCCCGAGACTTATTTCGAGTATAGTTAAGGATGCTTCGTATTGCACTAGGAGCTTTATTACTAGTTTTTCCTTATGCACCGCTTTTTACTTGTAAAACGTTGTGGGTTTGGAGTAAACTGCGGTACATATTGAACTTGGTCGGTTTGTCGACAAGTTTGAGTTTCCGTTAACCGTTCGGTGGGTTACTACTAAGTTTTAATATTAAGAACTTTTCGTATGATTTCCGATTCTGGGGTTATACGATAGTTATTCGCAGTTGGTGTTTTTACACTAATTGTGGATTGTCGTTTTGCCGTTAACTGATTGGATGGAGCAGTGGTCGCTCAAACATTTTGGCTCGGTCAGAAGGATGTGTTCAGCCGCATAGCCAAGGACGCTGCTTGTCCCGGATTAGACTATGGAACGTTCGTGTTAGCATTAAGGTCATGTTAGTTTATAACTGTCCAAAAGAGGATGCGAATTCTAGTTTTGGATTTTATTGGAAGGTGTTATTGGCTGAGGGCAAATAAGCATTTGTCGAGATCGATTGTCTAAGTTGGAGTTTTTCGTGCTAAGATGGCCAATGGTGTTAGAAACGATTTTCCACTTAAGGTATCAGTTAGACAATGAATGTTTCGTATAATGTTTACCTATAGTCGGTACGGAAATTATTTTGTTTTGTATGATGAAGACAAAACCTAAGAGGCTCGATAAAGAACCCATGCAAGATGATTGACTGCTCGAATGGAACCATGGTAGATGGGAGGCAAAAGCCAGCGAGCCGCATGGCCTAGAGAATGAGATCTGTAAGATTGTAGTGCAAGAGATAAAATTAAGTTTTTTCGTCGAAGGAGACTAGTCATATGACTTTGTTTTAGCTACGTTCGTTTCCAAAAGTTCTTCGCATAATTTGGTGTGGCTATACAAAGGATGTTTCGCGTAAGTTTTACGAGAAGTGAATGGCAAAGAAGTAAATCAAGATGTCTCTTGCAGATTACTCGTGAATTTGTGAATGAGGAATGTGTATTACTCATTCTCTTTTCCCCATGCGAAGTTCTTTTCATGACACCGATCTTGTTTTCTCGTAGGCCTCTTCAGTATAAAATATTGTAGTTATACGAAAGTAGTGGACGAATGGTTTGATGAGTCATCACATAGCCTAATGATTTCCTGTCTACTGCAGCAAAAATTTTCTTTGTCGAAAGTGTTTTCTTGATGCCGATACAATTTTTTTTTTTTGAAGTATGGGAGTATAGTATACGTACCTACTCCCTCTTTTTTACGAAAGAAAGCGGCTGAATCGATATTTTGATGGGTGTGTGTGTTTTATTTCAAAGATTGGGATGATCGACAATCCAGAACGGTTTAAAGACGACTTTAGGATTGTGATTAGGTGACTTTTGAAGACTAGGAATATATCGGTTATAAGAAAATTGCTTGGAATGAGTCGGCTTTAAGATGATGTTGCGTTTCTAGTTCTCTCTTTCCATATGAAGACGAGCTGAGCGTGCCGTGCTGATCGTTTCTTCGGATGTGCCGAAAAGTTTAGATCGATTTGCTTGCTCATCCTACCCTTCCTCTTCTCGACTGTCCTGTATGCCCCTTAAGAGATAGGTAACAATTAGTTCTTCCCTGGCCACCAGTTTAGGCTCGAAACCTGTCTTGCGGGGTTTTATTGTAAAGTTCCAACGGTAACTGACATAGGCTTATTTATTACCAGTTTTAGGACATGTCTTAAACTCTATTTAGGGTCTATTATGTGTGGCTAGGATATGTTTTAGAGTATTTACAGGTCCAGGGATGTTTGGAGATAAATGGAGATACTTGGGGCTTTTGGAGCGTTTAGAGGAGAAGAATCCGTAGCTGATTATTGAGCATTTCGAAGTATAAGAATGTCGTCATCGACGACAAAACCTTGGAACCGACCGATGATGAAAGAACAAGGTTGAATCGATGATGCACACTTGTCATCGATCGACGCTTAACTCGCAGACATTCCAATTGAAAAGCACAAGTTCAGAGGACAAAAGACAAGAATGCCCTGGACAATTTTTTACCTAGATTTTAAGGTTTTTATATTATGCTCATTTATTGAGAGCATGCAGAGTGTGCAAGTGCAAGTACAAGTTAGCAGGCTTGACACAACCACAAAGTTTTATAGTATTAGGTTTTTAGGGGGAGAGTTTCATAACTCCTTAGGAGATTTGTATTGGAACCCCAATATTTTATAAGGCCACTATAGTTCAGATTATTTTCTTCTTTGATTATGTCTGAGTAGTCAACAAACTAGATTTACGGTTGAATGATGGCAATCATGGATTAGACTCTAAAAGTAAGGGATCACTAGTTAAGTTAATATCCATCAGTTGAGTTGTGCTTAATGCTTGCATTCTATAGTACCTAACTAGGATCTCGAAAGTAGGACATGGACGACTACAAGAGTAGGTTATGTGCTATAACATACTACATTGATCTAGGCGTTAAGGCGCATGCGAGAGATGGTCTAATAAGTCTGTTGGACTTACAAATCTTGTTCACACTTCCTTCTGATTTCACCGTCTATCAACATCAGCCTTAGTCATCAATCGATGGTCTTTCCTTTTGCTCGCATACGAGAGTTGGAGTTAAAAGGGTTATAATAATTAATATTTGAGTCCTAGTATATTTACATATCTGAGCTTCCTATCCACTAAACAATCCTAAATCTAACAGATTTACATTTGCATCAAGTTAGTTTCTTAGAATATTTCCATATTTGCATTATTTCTATTTTTCATATTTCATATTTGCATTATTAGCATATTTCCATATTGCATCTCTACTTCTTGAAAAGAAATATTTCCTTAACTGATTGTTTGCCACCAATATATATATTCACCTAGCTTAATCTTTAGAAATAAGAAATCTATTGTGTGTTATTGCTCTCTGTGAATTCGATCTCGAAGTACTACACCTGATCTCTTTTGGCAAGAGTACTATTTGTGTGTTAAAGACTAGGGTTAATTTGATAGTGATTTGTTTAGGATATTTATACCCTGCTAGAACAACTAAAACACGTATGTCAAATTTGGCGCCGTTGCCGGGGAGCATTGATCACCATTAGATTTATTTTCTAGGATTTAGTCTGAGTTTGTTACTTTTTTCAACTTACTAATTTTTTCTTTTCCTTGTTTTTAGGTGCATGCAAAGACACACCAAGAGAAATAAAGGACAAGAACTACTATTCTTTGACCCCGAGAGAATCGAACGTACGATCCACAAAGAAAGACGACAAGCGTCGATTGACAGCAACCACTCCGCGTCCATCTTTACGTACATCATCGACCGACATTAGAACTCGAGCATCGACCGACACTGATCACATACCGACGATCGACAACATAGTACCTTCATCGATCGACAGAAGCCCGACGAGTTCAGATGGTTGCGACTTTAGTATTGATTCGGGAAGAGAATGGAGACCTGCATGATCTAGACGGCCATCTACGCAATTCAGCAGGTCAAAAGATCGAGGAGAAAATAGAAGCTGGACAAGTGCACCAGCTCAATGCACTAACTAATGATGATTTTTGGGTAGAAGTGAAGAAAGAAAGGCTACAAAAGGAAAGATGATGTTCGCACAGACATCGATCGACACTGGTTACTGCGAATCGATCGATGTAGCCTGTGGAGTTAGCAAAATCGGGAAATTTTGAACATCGTTCGACGCATCGGTTGTAGAATCGATCGATGGTTCCCAGCAACAAAACAGGTTCCTTTTCCAAAGATCACGAATATGACAGCTCCGGAGCAGAAGATGGTACATCAGAGCCTATGATGGTTGATAAAATTGCCAAGGATCACCCCAGGAAGAAATAAAGGATTGTTCTAGAGAAGAAAAGTCGCCCTGGAAAATTTGTGGTACCATATCTGATCAAAAGCCACAAGTTTCCCAACGCCCTCTGTGATACTAGATCATCGGTGAGCATCATACCCAGAGCTATGGCAGAAAATTGAACCCAAAAGTGGAGCCTTCCAGCGATTTTTTCATCTTTTTGGATTGCTCCAGAGTGGATTCAAGAGGTATTTGTAGAGATGCCCCACTGAAAATTCAGGATGTCTTAGTCCCGATAGACTTCCATGTGATGGATATCCAGATTAATTGTAATTCTTCCTTGTTACTTGGAAGAGCTTTCATGGCTACCGTGGGAGCTATCTACGACATGAGGAGAAACAGGTTGTGCCTTTCCTTGATTGATCGTAATGTCTGATGAAATTTATAAGAATAAACTTGACCTCACGAAATCGTGTGATAATGCAGAAATTGTGGCCACATGCTTCTGCGATTATGACTTCGATGAAGAGTCGGAAGATGGAGCATCAATCGACACCCAACCCAGACTATCGATCGACACCCAACCCAGACTATCGATCGACACACTTGCAGTTCAACAATCGATCGATCCCCACCCTTTGTTATCGATCGACACTCACACTCCAGAACCGATCAACGCCTACCACACAGATGCTGATTACAACACAGTCCACCCCGAGTACGACGAAGAGATGATCGAGTACCGTGGTATTGCTATGTAAGAGGTTGGTGTTTTTTATATTTCCCATTGATTCGGAAATTCGACATCGATCGACGGCAACCCTATGCCATCGATCGATACTGACCACGAAGCAGAAACCAAAATAGATTCAACTGCAGAACGCGAGAAGGAATATGGTTATCTACAACCAGACAAATTCAGTATTATGAGAGATCCATACGGTCACGCAAGAGCTATGGATGGCAGACAACTTAATGTCATGAGGGAAGATATTGCAGACATTCTTGCCATGGCTAATGGAGCTGGAAAACTTTTCACGCAACAGTCTGGTTACCGAGCATCGATCGACGGTCACCATACACCATCGATCGACACGCGTCCAGTATGCGAAGGATAAGATGCAAATTACAGAGAGGAAGAACATATTGAATATAACGTCCTGGTGTCAGATGACGCTGGTTGGGTGATGAAATCGAGGATGGATATTCCAGCAACGATCATAGGCTACTCCTGGCCTTGGAATGACATCAGACGCGAACCAGAACACATACATATAGCAGAAGAGAAGATATTGGTAACCTTAGACCAGATGAGTTCGGAATTTTCAGAGACCCAGAGGGACATGCACGGGCTCTTTGTGGGAGACTCCTACATTTATCCAAGGAGGATGTAGCAGATGCCCTTATTATGGCTAATGGATCGGATAATATATTTGGATAGCAGCAGAAGCCATCGATAGACGCACACCATTCAACATTGATCGATATTGAGGTGCATAGACACGAGCCGATCCATACTGATCAAGATAATTTCAAGCCACCATCGATCGACACAGCCATCCGAACATCGATCAATTGGCGTTATGAGCAAGGTACGAGAGCTTTCGATACTGAAGGCAACATATTTTTCCACTGGGAAAAGAAAGATGAGCTTGGCATCTACAGAGATGAGAATGGTAATGCACGAGCTACATACGGAAGGATAGTAAATGTGCAAGCTGAAGACATCAGAGCAGTTCTAGAAAGAGCTAATGTGTTTGAGCAGAGCTACATATGTTTACAAGAACATGCAGCAAGGATCGCTATGTCTAGGAAGGAGCAACAAACATACAACAGAGAAGAGATTGATGATATTGTGAATGCGATCTACAGAAATCAAGATATTTCACTAGATGATTTCTACAGGAGGATGGATGATGTCTACTATCCTATAGACACATGCCTCGCCGGTTTGACTGCATGCATGGATGAGATGAAGCAATATTTGAATAATGTTCAGAGACAGCATGCGATTGGGACAGACAACCGAGCATCGATTGATGGCAACATCAACGCATCGATCGACACTAATGAACACGGACAGAAGATAGCAGCAGAAGTAGAATTGGAAGATAAGTTTGATAAGATTGCATTTTCTTAGAGCTTGATGAAGGAAGATATTTCTCAGAAATTTGAGGATTTATGAGAGACTAAAACTGTCAGACTTAGAATGCTACAGCGTAGTATTGAGAAACTAGAAAAAGGGATGCATTCATTGGACTTTTTAAGAACAATTACATGGAATGAGAAAACCAGAAGAGATGAGGCATTAAGGAACTTCATCAATACATGGTTTCAGAAGAGCAATGAAGATGTAGACACTTATTTTCCAAGTGTTGATCCAGCTCCTACTAGTCAGAAAGTTTACAACGTCGAGCTAAAGACTATAACCAAGCGCTGAGTGGGAGGCAACCCACTGTTTAGTAAGCTTTTTAATTCGTTTTTACTTATACTAATACTTATTTTGAGTTATACTTTGTTTTATATAGACTGTTTGAGTCACCATCGATCGACACAATAGAGGCACCATTAGTCGACACTGGATCGCGACCATCGATCGACCATACACGCTTACCATCGATCGATAAATTTTACAGAGTTTGGTATCGAGTTTTTCTGCCTATATATTTACTTAAGATTTAATTTTCCTAACCAATCGGGGGCGGATTACATTGGAGACAATGTAATTTAAGTTTGGGGGAGGTTCGCTAATGCTATTTAATTTGTTTTGAGTTTTATTTGCTATATATATAAGTTTTTCAAAAAAAATTATTGAGTCAAGAAAGGGCTATGATCAAGATTTATTATTGACTAACCACACATTAACACCATTTTTAGAAGGTTGTTGCAGAGATTACTAGAGATGCCAAAGTGGATCATCCTGCCACTATATCACACTTGCTTAGAAAGTTTGAAGGAACCGAAGCTGATTTCCAACACTACTCCTGACATTATTTGCTTGTTTTGGGATTTGGTATACACTGGATCAGATTCCTTCTACAAGTTTGCAGGTAAAAGTCGTTGCACCTTTGGTTCCCTTCTCTTTTTCTCTTCAGAATCTACCTAATAGCTTAAAAGATTGAGATGACTTCCCGAGATGCTGAGGGGTAGGTAAATTACCTATGACCCCATTATTCTAATTCGGAGGAATGATCAATCATTGTTGGAAGCGAGGGGCATGTACATTACCGATGACCACGCTATTCGTCTACAACTTTCCCAAAAATCAAAAGAAAAATAAAAGAAAAGAAAAAGAAAAAAGAAAAGAAAAGAAGAGGAAAATCAAAAATGAGATGGCAAGATGCACTGTATCAGTATCATTGTCCATTGAGTTTGAGATCGAAAAAAATTCAGAGAGAAAGTGATTAGACAAGAATCAGAGAAGACTTTGTGCCTAGTTGTTAAGATACTTGTAGAGGTAGAGTCTTTGTGTCATTTTATCAATACTCCCAAGGTAAAGTCTACACTTTATTTTATGCAAAGAATTGAAATTAGTAGAGGGGTGAGTCAGACTAGTATTTGTTAAGTTGTTGGTAGACTGGATTTGGTTGCTATACTATGATAAGGTATATAAAGTTTCTCTGTGATTGACTTGATAGGATGTGGTTGCAACAGAGTAAGGTGACAATTATACGTAGACATTATGTGAGTCTCCGCTTTTCAAACCTCTTTCACATGCTTAGTTTGCTTGAGAACAAGCAAAATGTTAAGTCTGGGGGAGTTGACATAGCCTATTTACTACTAGTTTTAGGCCTTGTTCTAGGCTCTATTTAGGATCTATTATGTTTGTCTAGGATATGTTTTAGAGTATTTACAGGTCCAAGGATGTTTTGGAGATAAATGGAGATAGTTGGAGCTTTTGGAGCATTTAGAGGAGAAGAATTCATAGCTTACTCTTTGAGGAGTAGAAGTACAAGTTTGTCGTCAATCGACGACACAACCTTGGAATCGACCAATGATGAAAGACCAAGGTCGATCGATGCTTCACACTTGCCATTGATCGACGCCCAACTCGCAAACAGCCGACTAAAAAGCCCAAGTTCAGAAGACAAAAGACAAGAATGTCCTGGACGAGTTTTGACCTAGATTTTAGGGTTTTTATATTTATGCTCATGTATTGAGAGCATGCAGAGTGTGCAAGTGCAAGTACTAGCTTAGGAAAGGCTTGACACAACCCACAAAGTTTTATAGTTTTAGGTTTTTAGGGAAGAAGATTCATAACTCTTTAGGGAGATTTGTATTGAAACCCCCATAATTTATCTATGCATTCTATTCAGACTATTGTTCTTTCTTTGATTTTGTCTGAGTAGTCATCAACTAGATTTAGGGTTGAATGATAGCAATCACGGATTAGCCCCAAAATAAGGTTGCTAGTTAAGTTAATATCCATAAGATGAGTTGTGCTTAATGCTTTCTTTTAGAGTACCTAACTAGGATCTCGAAAGTAGGACATGGACGACTACGAAAGTAGAATCTGTGCCATAATAGACTCTGTTGAACTAGGCTGTTAGGCGCATGTGAGAGCTGGTCTAACAAGTCTTGTGGACTTATCAAATCTCGTTCACACTTCCTTCTGATTTCACCTTCGATTGACATCAGACCTTAGCCGTCGATCAATGGTCTTTCCTTTTGCTCACATACGAGAGTTGGAGTTAAAAGGGTCTAAATAGTTAATATTTGAGTGCTAGTATATTTACATATTTGTATCTCCTATCCACTATAATCCATTAGGCTTGAAACCCTAGATCTAGCATATTTACATTTGCATCAAGTTAGTTTATTATAATATTTCCATATTTGCATTATTTCCATATTTGCATTATTTTCATATTTGCATTATTAGCATATTTTCATAGTGTATCTCTACTTCTTGAAAAATAATATTTTTTAACTGATTGTTTGTCACCAATATATATATATTCACCTAGCTTAATCCTTAGAAATAAGAAATTTATTGTGTGTCACTTCTCTCTGTGGATTCGATCCCTAAGTACTATACCTGATCTCTTTTGGCAAGAGTACTATTTGTGTTTAAAGATTAGGTTTAATTTGATAGTGATTTGTTTAGGATATTTATACCCTGCTAGAACAACTAAAACACGCATGCCATCCACATCTTCTAACTTACGTTCACTCCCTTGTCTTTTCCCCTTTCCACGCCAGGGTCAGCTGCTGCGCCTCCCTTCCATGGATTTTCATTTCTAATATCTTCTAACTTTGGTCCATATGGCCCGCTGCTTGAGCCTCCCACTTCCACCATGTGATCAAAATCATTGTTCGTTGTGCACATGTACTTACGGGGGCCTGTTTCTTTTTTACCAGGCCATCGACAATCTCATCCTCATTGAAAACAACGTTCACTTCATTAGAACCACCGTAATCTCTTTCTAGCAATGGACTCCAAAACTCTGTGTCATAGCCTCTTAGTCTGACATCAATATCATTTACTTCAGCATCTCCATCTTCCTAACCCTCTTCTTCAACACTGCTGACTTCATCTTTAATTGTGCATTTTCTGCCACTTTTAATCTTCTCCTCCACCTTCTCAACCTCATGCACAAACTCAACATCTTCCAAATCGATTTCATTTTCCTTAGAACCAACATATGACAAGGAACTCCCTTTCTGGTAGCTGCAACCCACATCCATTTGGATATTGCTCTTCATGGTTGCTGGGGCGCATACCCCTTCTATGCCTCATCCACATCCACATCCACGCCTACGCTATATAAAACCATGTTACCATACGTAGCATATAAGTTCATCACTCCATTCACTTGGAAGTGCTTGAAAAAGTACCTTAACGACATGTCACTGGTTATGAGCATCGGTGTCTTTAATTCTATCGCTAGCTCAAAACTACTTAGTGGCCAGTAGCTTAGCATAACTATCCACACCTCCTCGTCCTCATTGAACTCATGTGATACTCTACCCTCAAGATCCTTAACTCGGATACCCTCACACACCTTCACAACGCGCACCATCTGCTTCTTGTCAATAACAAAATCCCAAATACCTCCCGCACCACACTGCCACTCCCCACAAGTACAATGCACTTCCATTGTCTCTAGCTGCAACAAACAAAAATATTTGTGTGTATTAACAAAACAAGCCAAAGCACAACCACACAAAAAAATAATCACCACGACTCAAAACAAAACCTTAGCCAAAGTTTATGCAACCTCAACCACCAACACAAAGAATTAATTCCCTTGTCTCCTTTATTCCAACGCAACCAACTTATGAAATGCCAACCCTTCGATCAAAAAAATTCAGACAACATCGTTTGGTTTAAAGCAAATCACATGTCCTTAGAAAGTGTTTCTCATTAGTGCCCTAACTATCTAGGCTAATAAACTAACAATATAAAGTTAAAAGAGTTTTTCCTTTCCAACTAAATAGTAATACACTTCTCTCTTAACTCCCGTAAAGGGCAACTTGATGTTACAACACACCTCTTTTTAATGCCTTTGTGTGCACCAAACAATATGAGTCTTTTTATGTAGTAAAAAAAACAAATGGGTTATTAGGGTAAGTCACTCATTAAACTTAAGACTCTGTTAAAGTTAACTTAGCATTATATTGCAGGAAAAAAAATATTGCAGAGGCATTACGTATAAAAGTGACATATCTATTGTCCAAATTTATAAACCGTTCAAGATACAAGAACTTCCATGTTTCGTAGATTTACGATTTACGGACTTTGTGTGTTTCCTAGATTTTGAATCCTTTACACTAGCGTAAACGTTAAACTATTTTTTCTTAAGTGGAACCTTTATAGTAATTCAGTTCATCTACAAATAGAAAAATCACAAATACTCGAGTTGAAGTTTCATCGGCTACATGTTTTAGAAATTTAACGTGTTTGCATATGTTGATCCACTATTTTAATTATTCGTCACGAAATAAAAAATTATCCTTATTCGGAAATGCGCCAGACGCTATGTATGTAGATGGACGGAGCCTACGACTGAATGAATTAGGCATAGATTATTCGCAAAATTTAAAATATTTTTAGAGTTTTTTAATACTAAAATTCTAAAATTTAATGTTCATATACTGTACTTATGATTAGGTAAATACGTGAGTACCGAGAAGGTGCATATTCAAATCTCTTTTCCCGCGTATGCTGGCATTTTCACTCGTTTTCATTAAGTACGGACAAAATGGTCTTTTCAGTTTTTATCTTCATTCCTATGGTTTTTTTGTGTGCATAGCCACCATTATTTTTGTTGAAATCTGATTTCATAAAAAATTCATTGAAATTTGTCATTTAAAATATAAAATTTATCCCTAAAAACAATGAAATTTATATTGAATGTTTGTTTCGAGCCAAAAACCATCAAAATTTGGTTTTTTTATTTAACCGTTTTTTCTCCATTTAAAAAAAAAACTAGTTTAAAATTTACATCTTGCGTGGAATGAGTATTATATATACATTATTTTATATATTATTAATTACTTTATATCATTACATATTATATAAAAATAAAATTATAAATATATATTGAATAATTGAAAAATCATTAACTGTTAGTATATAATTAAATTAGTGCAAACATAAAAACTAAAGGAAAATTACCAAAAATGACCTTAAATTTGTTTTTCAATGTAAAATTATACTCCACATTCAATCAAATGCAAATATAACTCAAAAGATTAATGTTTATAACCAATCCCTTATGACCAAACAAAAAATATGTATACACTTTTACAAATATAACCCTGTGAATTCATTAGATTTCTCCAGAAGGCTTCTCATGTATTAGATCTTTAAAATCATTTATAAATTTTTGTAAAAATTATTTTGATGGGAAAAATTGATATCATGTAATTATAAATATTTCTAAATGATTTAAATTTAAATGTACTAAAATTGAATTGTTTTCAACATAGATAATTGAATATAGGTTGTAAATAATGATTTTCTTTGGTTTAGGGTGTGGTAACATATGTTATATTATTGTTTGTATTTTAGGGTTAGATTAAAGAATTTTCTTTTTTACAGAAATTTAATCTTGATAATATGTGTACAGTTTTGTATATATTAAAATCTTTTAAGTTGATCTTAAGTTTAATGAAATGTTTGTTATTATTTAGTTAGTTATTTGATTTTAAGGTTTAGAAGACTTCTTATAAGTCTTCTAGCATAAAATGCATTAGAAGATTTCCCAAAGAAATGTTCTAGCATATAATGCATTAGAAGACTTTTCGGATGGACAGTAAATTAAGGGTTTAGAAGACTTCCATGGAGCTGTAATGCATTTTTTTGCTAGGAGACTTCCCAAGAAATCTCCTGAATTGAATATATTTAGCCTAATTCAAATTTTTGTCTCCATATATGAAAAAAATTTACATATTCTCTATTTTTCTCCCAGATGGCTGCAACGAAAGTGTAATGTTTGTCATTCTAAAACTCTCAAACCTCTTTCTAATCTCTTTGAATTTGAATACGCCAAACTTTATATCAATTTCTCATTTTTGTCTCATGGTTCTCATCATCCACTTCTTTTAAGGTAAATCTATAAATTTTGGAAATGTATTTTTGTGTGTGTTTATATGTTATATTCGAAAAAGTTATAGATTCAACCTAATGTGAGTGTTTTATTTATTATTTACGCTTAAAATATTTTATATTTAAAGTTTTTCTGCTTTGAAGTCATTTGAACATTTTTGGATATGAAGTTTTTTTTCAGATCTGAGTCGGACATCGAACTATATTAGTAGATTTATGCAGAAGTCTTCTAGAGAAATCTTCTTGGGAATTTTTCTACAACGAATAGATCATTTAGGGTTTAGTAGACTTTTGGGGAACTTTTCTAATGCATTCTATGATAGAAGACTTCTGAAACGAAAATATTTAATCTAATTGGAATTTTTGTGTGTTATATAAATAAAATTTACAGATTCTCTCTCTTACTCTCAAATGGCTGCAACAAAAATGTAATGGTTCTCACTCTAAAACTGTCAACCTCTCTATAATCTCTTTGAACTTGAAGACGCCAAAGTTTATATCAATTTCTTAGCTTTTTTATCTCATGTCTTTCTCACTATTCTATCTTGTTTTGTAGGTTTTCATTTCATAGTTTTCATCTTCCACTACTTTAAAAGCAGATCTATAATTTTTGGCTATGTATTTTTGTGTGTTTTATATGTTGGATTCGAAAAAGTTATAGATTCAACGTAATGTGATTGTTTTATTTATTATTTAAGCATAAAAATTTGTTTTAATAGTTTTTTTTATCAATTTTAGGCATTTTAACGATTGGATATGCATGTTTTCAGATCTTAGGACAATATCAAACTTCATTAGAGACTTCTTGGAAGATTTCTTGGCAGACTTCTCAAGCAGATTTCTCGGAAAACTTCAAGCAAATTAAACGAGAAATTTAAATTTAAACAGGAAAGTTAAATATTAAGTGCAATTTGACCGTGAATTAAAAGACTTCTAGAGAAGTCTTTCGTTAGAAATCTTCTAATTCACAGCCAAATTTCACAGAAAATTTTAGTTCTCTCTTATGGTTAAGAGACTCTTGTTTTGATAGTTTATACAATATTGTAAATAAGATGTCCACTTTGTTTCCAATTTATTACAAAAATTATTAGTTTAATGTTTAATTCATTCATACAAGTTCTTGTATTCATAAACTATTGTCTTTATTGTATATCTTTTGTTAAGATTATTGTTGTGTTAATTAAACGGGAAGCTTATAATAATATACATTTGACACAAGTTCAAATAAAAAACATAACATAAAGTTCATAACACAATAATATAAGTTCCAAAACAAAACAAACATAACAATAAGTTCATAACACTAAATGTGAATAGATAAAGTTACTTAAATCTCATGAAAGTTCAACAATATATCTTATGATATAAAAAGACAAGGCGAGGTCTGACGTCAAAAATTAAATTGTAATATAAACCCCTAGGCATCTCAGATCTACAACAACGAGAGAGAAGCATAGACAAGAACGAGAGTGAAGAACACAGAAGCAGAGAGGAGAACGAAGATGAGAAGCTCGATTTCTTCTTCATCGCAACAGATTTCAAGGGGAACTACTGTTGGTGTACCAACAAGATGCTGGTGTGGGAAGTTTCCTTCTCGGCGCTGTAGATGTAAGACTAATCAGCTGTCTGCAAATGGCAAGCCCGAAACCAGTTCCACCGTATTTTCGAGCATGATCAGCGCTTGCTTGCATGTACTTCTTGAACTATCAAATAAGGGCGTTTTGTGCACAATGATACTAAAACATAAACTGGATGAATGACTAGCTTAGCTGGAGTTTTGGTTTCATTTGATGTTTTGGAGCTTGTTTTCTTACCTGGTATTCCAGTTCCAGTGTCATAAGCATCACAACAAATCCAAACTGAAATCTCAGCCTTACCGTTTTTGTGACACCCCGACCCAGCATAGCTGAAATGGTCAGCGATATCATGACACTGGTCTCTAGCCACGAGATCGAAACAATGTGTCTTTAGTATCCCATGACGACTTTGACATAAATCCACCAATATGAGCCGAACATGAAATGGGAAAGAAGGAGGGGTGAGCATTTCGACAAAATCTCAGTGAGGTAAGCTCCATGACCCCCGAAATCATCACCCGACATTCAGCATACAACTTAACAAAAGCTCTACCTAGAACTTCCAGTAAGCAAAAGCAACCAACAAGAAATAAGGATAAACCCCGACGGTGCCAACATGTGACCACGCCACCTCGATCGGTCCCCGCGCTTCTCATGTTTTCGTGTGATACCTCACCACCTCGATCATTCCCCGTGAGTTCAACGTCTTCATGCTATTACACAACCTAGTTCAGTCTCCGCGTAATCCGTGCCACCACATTCACACGATCACGCCACCTTGTTTGGTCCCCGCGTGATTTGTGCTACAACATGCACATGATCACGCCACCTCGTTCAGTCCCCGCGCGATCCATGCTACAACATTCACATGATAATGCTACCGCGTTCAGTCCCCGCGCGATCCATGCTACAACATTCTCAACTTCACAAGCGATGAATCATGCCACCTCGGTCCCCGCATGACTCAACAAGAAACAATGCAACACCCGAGACTTACGTACACATTGTACATGCACACATAAGATTTATGACCTTTCCTATATCATATACACTACCCACACATTCTTGTTCCCCACACAATACAAACACTCGCATACGAGTATCAATCATCATACAACCACATTCAGTTTAGCAACCTATGAGTAGATCTAAGTGTTCACACATTACAATACAATATATATGTATACATATATGATATAGTTCATGTATCAAACAACTATGCGTATGCTTATAGATAACATGTAGATATGAATGGTTTAGTTAGAAACTCCTACTATGAAGCGATAATGAAAGAATGAAGAAGAGACCACATCACTCCTCACCTTGGCCTTAGATCTGCGGATGGAAAAGAGAGAAGAAGCAGATCTGAAGCTTACAGCTTTCCACGAACCAGATCTACAAAGAAACTGGTAGGTGCTACCACCAAAGACCCATGATAAGAGATCTAAGATAAAGAAGAAGAAGATGAAGAAAATAAGAACTAAGGTTCTTTACCTCACTTGTGACCAGATCTATAAAGAAGACAAGATAGATCTAGAGAGCATGAGATATAAGCTTGATAGAGATCTCTGATGGCTTGGCTCTGGCCTGCACCAAATGGTGAACATCAAGGGGAGAGAGAGAGAGACGCAAGCGAGAGATGAGAGATTTCGCCGAGAGAGAAAGAGAGAAAAGAAGAAACCTTGATGGCTAGGGTTTTTTGATCTCTCTGGAACTCTCCAGGGCTTCGCTCTAATTTCTAAATGGGATAGAAGGGAAAAGGGAGGCTCCTTTTTATAAGAGAATGAGGTGGAAACCCTAGGGTTTACTGCGCGGGCCAGAAATAAAAGAGAAAGGCTTAATGGGTTTTGGGCCAAATCAAGTTAATTAAAAAGAAAACAAAGCCATCCCGGTTTGTGAGTACCGGGATGTGACAGTTTTGTTCTTCAGCGTCTGCATTTAGTGTGTTATCACATGCAACTTATGGTTCTGGTATCGCTTTGAGTTTGATCCCAACCTTTCTGTAACAACCCGTCCCGTGGACCCAGCTGGCGCTGCAGCGCATCGACCCTAACCCCTCCTCTGTGATACAACCTGCCCGTATTCACCCATAGACCTCGGCTCACACATAGGTTATTGGTGCGTTTGGCGCTACGCGAACTCAAAACCTCACCCTTTAACAACCTTCATTCTTTAATGGTGGTGTGATTTAATGTCACAGAGAGATCATACATTATATTGGTTCTTTTTTTTTGGCACTCCATTCTTTCAACATCAGAACATTTGCAAACGTGCGAGTATCTTTTCTCTTCTTTAAACTTATTTTTCTTTTCTTTTAATATAACGTCTTAAGAGCATCCACAATCCTGAAATTCATAGGAATCCTTAATAAAAAGGGTATTTTAGATTTGGTAAAGATAATTCTGATTTTTTTTTATAAAAAAAAATAATAAGATGGCCATTTACGAGCCGCCACATGGGCAGTAAAGCCCGTGAACAGTGAAGAGATCAGTCCTTAAAAAAGGATTTTAAAGACTTTTTGTGACACAAACTCTAAAAATTGGACCTCCCACTTTGTTAAGGACTCCTTGAGAGCCTCCATTGTGGATGCTCTAAGGTTGGGCCAACAAAATAATTACGGAGACCTTAACGTCAACTTAACATTATTCTTCACCTACATTACAAACCACAAGCCCATACATAGACGAGCAAAACTACATGTTCCCAAACAAACCCAAACTCCACCAATCCTACTCCTCATTACGGCTTATTTTAATAAAATAATCAATCATAGCCTATTACCAAATACACCGCCTACAGAACCAGTTACATACATTTAAATAAACATAAACCGCTTTTAAATCTCCACATTAGAACCAGATGATCTTTCTTTTTTTTTGTCAATTTTTTGGCTTTTATAAAAGCACAAAGACAAAGGAGTACAAATAAGGTTTACAGGACATATACGTGTCAGCTTAATATAAGAGATGCAACACGTGTCAACTATTTCACATGCAAATCTGAAAACTGAAGCTTCACCATCGGCAGGCTCCAAAAATTTCTCCGATCCACCATTGTTGAAGCTTCATCTTCTTCACCACCGTACTGCATCTTCTTTGATTTGCACTCCCTGAACTCCATCTTTCACTCTATCCTTTGCTTGTGTGCTTAAGAACTCAAACTTCAATAGATAACAAAACCAGGGACAGCTCAGACAACCTACGAAAGATTTTTGTCGGACCATCTTCAAAAGGATGCCGACTTCATCTGAATCCCCATTGATTCAACCGAGATCAGATCCAACAACACTGCTTCTTTTCTTCAAAGATACTCTACTAAAAGCTTATCATCAGCTTCATAAAAGAGAGTAGAGATTGACTCTCATTAGAAAAGATTAAGTGAATATCCATGAAAAAGAGAAATCAAACACAAAACAAAAGGGATGTGATATTTGTTGCGAAAGAGGAGAGATCAAGTTTGTAGCCCGACCAGAGCTTTATTAACAAATCTAGCACAGAGATAAGGATAAGAACCATTAAGAAAAGCTCAAGCTTGAGTTGTTACACATCAAAATCGGCTATACCGAAAAGAAAATCCGCTAATCGGAAACTTATATCGGCTAACCCGAAATAAGATGATTAATCTCTTCTTGACTTTCTCTGTAAAAGATGGAACTGTGTGAACGGAGAGAAGAAGAGAACCAGATGATCTACACGTCATAGTTAGACACAATAACTCAAAAACTCAAGTCTACTAATACAAAAATATGAATATTGGACACAATAGCTTGACTACAGAAAAGGCCAATAATAAGCCCACAAAAAATCACCTAAACCAAAGAGACGGTACAAACCAGGATCATCCAACTAACAGTAGTTACAATCACAAAATACAAAACAAATGACGAAAAAACATTTTACCAATCGAACACACACAAAATAAACTACATATCCGCGCGAAGCACGGACACACCTCTAGTATATATATATATATATATATATATATATAATCACATACGGTTATGTATAGTCTTTTATTGTCAAAATGAAATTAAACTTTTTTTGGTCGAACTATATGATATATAATAGAAAGCTAAGATGTGTAAACCCTAATAGTAGAGGCCCTGTAGAAGACATGATAAGAATGAACTAAACTTCCTAATTATACTTTGACAATTTGAATTAAGATTTATCAACTAAAACTTTCTTATGAACAACACACAATCACTTTATTTATTTTTTATTTTTGCTAAATTGTAAATTTACTACGAAAATGTAACATTGAGGTTTACAAGATGTTGAACAACAAGCTGTACAACCTCTATGCTTGATTACACAGCAAAAAGGTTTTTAAAACATGTAATCTAAGAACATGGCAACGGAGATCGATATAACCGGAGGTCATGCAAAACCGGAGATCGAGGGACATGACGCTAGCAGGAAGTTGTTTCATCCAGCTGCCTGAACCAATGCCCTCTTCTAAAACACAGAGACAAGCCCACTCAAAGACCGCCCTCTAAGTCTGGGTTGGGCAAGCGCTACCCAAATTCCGGAACAGACATGACAACACGAAACCGCAAGTGCTTAATATCAGTCAACTAATCCAACCGCACTCGTCCTCTAATTCGGTTAAGGGAAAGGGGCAGAATCACTAAATCCCGGACTTACTCCCTCCTCCAGCCGCAAGGTGTGACCCTAATCTCTAAGAGATCAAAGAAACGCCACTGCCATACTCGTTTAAGCCTACAAGTCAAATCCATTCCACAAGCAATGCCATGTTGGGATCGTGAAGGCCCATGTCCAACTCTTTAATGTCCGATTAGTACAATATTGTCCACTTTGGGCCTAATAGGCTAGCCCGCATGGATTTACTTTTGGATTCCTTCCCAAAAGGCCTCGTACTATTAGAGTTGGACTTCTCTTTATATATTAGACACTTCTTGTCTAAACTTCCAATGTGGGACTTTGTTTGATATCTCACATTCCCTCCTCAAACTAAGGACCACACTCATCTCGTGTGTTTAGCCTTTAGCGAAACTCCTTTATCGCAAGGTTACTTTGAGAATGTTCCTCCCACAATTCCAGGATCTTTTGACTAGTTTCTACCGAACCTCTATTTCCTACTTGAAGGGTCCCATTCCTACTCAAAGGGTATTTTGGTCTTTTTGCAGATCTTCGTCAAACCGCTCTGATACCGATTTTTGGGATCGTGAAGGGCCCATGTCCAACTCTTTAATGTCCAATTAGTATGATATTGTCCACTTTGGGCCTAATAGGCTAGCCCGCATGGATTTACTTTTGGATTCCTTCCCAAAAGGCCTCGTACTATTACAGTTGGACTTCTCTTTATATATTAGTCACTTCTTGTCTAAACTTCCAATGTGGGACTTTGTTTGATATCTCACATGCCAATCAACAGCAAAGGGATGGGGGAGGAACGAGAAGCTAGCTAAACCATCAACTCAATAGTAGACCGCCCAATCTTGACTCGAGAGGAGAAACATCTCCACTAATGAAATATGAGGTACTCAGACCACTATCTTAGGGAGAGCATATCCAAATTACCTTTGAATCGAAAATGGCAAGAAGAAACGTTTGTGAACCACGCCGTCAGGGTGACTTAGATGTCGGGAGAACAGGCACGTTCACCGGCGGAGAGAAACTTTGGAGTGTCGAATCGCTTACTAGAGAAGTCTAGACACTAAACATCCTCAACTCGTAAACGAACTGTAAATGGAACAAAATAATTGTGTACGACGGCGCCAGAAACAGAGACCCATCAACAACGGAACCATGGCGGAGAGGAAGGTAGACTTGGTAGGAGCATCATGGGCCCTCGCACAGCGCCAAGCGGTGCCGAAGAGGAAAGTTGGAGACGGTGATTGAGAGAATTAGGGGGTGCGTTAGGTAGACGCGCCTTCAAGTTATCTTTTTTGTTAACTCTATCTTTTAATTTTATGATGCCCAAGATACTGGAGATACAAGACCATACCCATTTTACAATAACACAGCCTATAATATACACATGTATGTTTAGAAACATCATATTGTACACACATTGAGAAAATAAACGAGTAGTCTCGAAACTAGCTCCATCGTCGGCGTCAAGCAATCTTCACCGGCGGTATCACCCAATCAATAGCTATTAGAGTAGAGTATTTGTATAGATTGGTTTAAGAGATAACCGAGTATTTAACCAGTAAACCGGATTGTAATTGATCGTATATAAAAACAGAGGTTGTTACTCTGTAACAGAATAACAGAAACATTTTTCATTTTCATCATCTTCTTCGATTCTTCTAACATGGTATCAGAGCACTGAGCTCAAACTCAGTTCTCGATCATCATCTTCCGCGTTCTTTGACCTCGATTGATTGATTCTCAGTCGATTGATCACTTTCTCAGCTTGAATATAATCATTCCGCTAGATTGAGCTTGCGATGGTTACTCTTCGGCGATCTATGCGTCGTGGAGCTCGTGTTTCTCGATCATCTACTCCGACGACGACGACAAACACAGATACACGACCTATTTCGGCGGTTTCTGTTCCAAATCCATCCATTCCGATGGAGTTTCCGACGAATCCTGGACAATCATTTATTCCGATGAATCTTCCGACAAATTCAACTTCATTTCCAGTACCTGAGACTTTCGCATTCGATGGGATTCAATATTCGCCTTACTTCTTGACGAGTGGTGATAATCCTGGATCTTCAATCATTTCCGAAACACTTGATGGTACAAATTACAACACCTGGAATCTTGCTATTACTATTGCATTAGATGTGAAGAACAAGTTACCTTTCATTGATGGATCTTTACCTAGACCACCTGAGATGCATCCACATTATAGGATTTGGTCACGATGCAATAGTATGGTCAAATCTTGGTTATTGAACTCTGTTTCTAAGCAGATTTATGGAAGTATTCTTCGATTCAATGATGCTTCTGAGATATGGAAAGACTTGTTGGCAAGATTTCGTATCACTAATCTACCAAGATCTTATCATTTGACGCAACAAATCTGGTCTCTTCATCAAGGCTCTATGGATTTATCATCTTACTATACCAAATTGAAGACACTTTGGGATGAGCTTGATGGAGCGGATTGTGTTAAAACCTGTCAAAATTGTGATTGTTGCAAAGCTACTCATACCAAGACAGAGCATACTAAAATCATCAAGTTTCTAGCTGGCTTGAATGAATCATATGGAAATTCTCGTAGTCAGATCATAATGAAGAAGACTGTACCAGATCTTGTTGAAGTGTACAATCTTCTTGATCAAGACTATAGTCAACGCAACATCAGTCCTGTCTCCAATGCGTCTGCTTATAATGTTCTCACTGTTTCTTCCAATGCAACTCAGCCGTCTATTAATGCTATGCATCCAGCTCAGCAACAGAGACAAAATAGACCATTATGCTCTCATTGTGGTTACTCAGGACAAACAGTGGATAAGTGTTATAAGATACATGGCTATCCACCTGGATTCAAATCCAAAAAGACTACTACAACTGATAAACAGTCTTCTGCTAAGCCTGTGGTAGCAAACATATCTTTACTTGATAATCATACTAATGATTTGTCTGCTACAGGTTCGATGACTAGTCTTTCAAAAGATCAAATCCAAGAAGTCATTGAATACTTCAATGCACAAATGCAACTTTCTCAATCCTCTGCTACTGATATTGCTTCAACATCTGGTGGAACCATAACCACTTTTCCCGATATGGCCTTCTCTACTAAGACACTATATTTTTCTAGAGTATTGAAAACCACTGGTCATATTCTATCCTCCGAGTCTTGGATCATAGATAGTGGAGCGACTCATCATGTATGTCATGAAAAGAGTTTATTCTCTATGTTATCTGCTACCCCCAAACAGATCAGTGAGCTTACCAACTGGATTAGGAGTTCAGATTGTTGGTATTGGGCGAGTACAGTTAAATGAGTCTTTGGTTCTGAATAATGTTCTCTTTATTCCAGACTTTAGACTCAATCTACTCAGTGTAAGCCAGTTGACTAAAGATCTTGGCTACAAAGTTGCTTTTGACAATGAATCTTGTGTGATTCAGGATCTTACCAAGGGATTGACGATTGGTCAGGGTGAAGAGATATGCAATCTATATGTTCTGGATAAAGCTACCCTTGGACAGGCAGTTCCTATTCACTCTCCCTTTTATACGAATATTGTTGTAGATGCAACTATTTGGCATCACATATTAGGACATCCTTCCATAAAAAAAGCTTGATTCTATAGCTAATGTATTAGGATTGCTCAGAGGAATAAAATGAATTCTCATTGTGAAATCTGTCCTCTTGCCGAACAAAAACAATTGCCTTTTGTCTCACATAATAATGTCTGCAGTGAACCATTTGAGCTTCTGCATATCGACATATGGGGACCATTTTCTGTACCATCAGTTGAAGGCTATAGGTACTTCTTGACAATTGTTGATGATCATACCAGAGTGACATGGATATATCTCTTACGAACAAAGGATGAAGTCATTCGTGTGTTTCCAGAGTTTATCACATTGATGGAGACTCAATATAAAACCAAAGTCAGAGGTGTGCGTTCAGGTAATACAAAAGAGTTGATGTTTACAGATTTCTATAAATCAAAAGGGATCAAAGCTTATCACTCATGCCCTGAAACACCTCAAAAGAATTCAGTAGTGGAAAGAAAACATCAACACATACTGAATGTAGCTAGAGCATTAATGTTTCAAGCTAAACTTCCTTTGGAGTATTGGTCAGAATGTGTTCTCACTGCAGTCTTCCTTATCAACAGACTACCTGCACCAATACTACAAGATAAGTCTCCTTATCAAGTTCTTCATAAGAAGAAACAGGATTACTCAGAGATCAAGGTCTTTGGTTGCTTATGCTATGTTTCTACATCTTCTAAGAACAGACATAAGTTTCAACCACGATCTAGACCATGTATTTTCTTGGGATATCCAGCTGGTGTTAAGGGTTACAAAGTGATGGATCTTGATACAAATGCTATCACAGTATCTCGAAATGTTATCTTTCACGAGGATATATTTCCATTCATCAGTCCTACTTCAGAGCTTCAACATGATCTTTATCCGGATATTGATCCTGCAGTTGTGAATAAGCCTCACAGAGATTCTCATTCTACTTCTGAATCTGTGGTTGATAGTCAAATTCCTGCAGAGAATATTCAACAATCAAAAAGAGTTTCTAAACAACCTGCATATCTAGAGGATTACTACTGTAACATGACAGCTACTGATATTCCTTATCCTTTGGCAGCTCATCTATCTTATGAAAAGTTGACAGAAGGATACAAAGCTTATGTTAATGCAGTAACTAAACATGTTGAACCAACTTCCTTTTCTCAGGCGAAGAGATTTGATTCCTGGATAAAAGCTATGAATGAAGAATTGATTGCCTTGGAGAGCTCTAATACATAGACTGTGTGTTCTTTACCTCCAGGGAAGCATGCTATAGGATGTCGATGGGTTTATAAGGTTAAAATCAATGCAGATGGCACCTTAGAACGTTACAAGGCTCGTTTAGTGGCCAAGGGTTATACACAACAGGAGGGGATAAACTTTGTTGACACGTTTTCTCCAGTTGCTAAGATTACTACAATCAAAACGTTGTTAGCTGTCTCATCTGCAAAACGTTGGAGCTTAACACAACTTGATATCTCAAATGCCTTTCTCAATGGTGATCTTAATGAAGAGATTTATATGGCATTACCTCCTGGTTATACTCCAAAAGAAGGTACATCTTTACCACCGAATCCTGTGTGCAAACTGAACAAGTCCTTATATAGTTTAAGACAAGCATCTAGACAATGGTTCCTAAAGTTCAGTGCTACACTGGTTTCTCTTGGTTTTGAGACGTCTCATGCTGACCATACCTTGTTCATATGGAATGTTAATGGTGTCTATGTTGCTGTTCTAGTCTATGTGGATGATATTGTCATAGCCAGCAACAATGATGCCGCAGTGGATCAGTTGAAGAAGGACTTGCAGAAACACTTTAAGCTTCGTGATATTGGTCCTCTTAGATACTTTCTTGGCCTTGAGATAGCACGTGCAAGTCAAGGCATCTCAGTATGTCAACGGAAATATATTCTGGAACTCCTTGATGAAACTGGATTACTTGCTTGCAAATCTTCTAGCATTCCAATGGATCCAAGTATTAAACTCTGTTCAGATGGTCCAGACCGTTACTTGATGATCCAGGGATGTACAGAAGACTGGTTGGGAAGATGATGTATCTTACAATAACTAGACCTGATATCACATATGCAGTCAACAAGTTATGTCAGTTTACATCTGCTCCTAAACAGTCTCATCTTAAAGCTGCTTACAAGGTGTTACACTACTTGAAAGGAACTATTGGCAAAGGCCTTTTATACTCTTCTGACTCAGACCTGGTTCTCAAAGCTTTTACAGATGCAGATTGGGGTTCTTGTGCAGATACAAGACGATCTACTTCCGGATTCTGTTTGTTTCTTGGACAATCTTTGATATGTTGGAAGTCTAAGAAGCAAACGACAGTTTCTCATTCATATGCTGAATCTGAATACAGAGCTATGGAGGTAGCTGTCAGGGAGATCACATGGATTGTAAATCTTCTCAAAGAGTTCATTGTACCACAACGTCAGCCTGTGGCTTTCTTTTGTGATTCTACTGCAGCAATTCATATTGATAACAATTCTGTGTTTCATGAGAGAACCAAGTGCTTGGAGATTGATTGTCACATCGTCAGGGAGAATATTCGGAAAGGTCTTATCAAAACTCTTCATGTGCGTTCTGATAATCAGCTTGCTGATGTCTTCACCAAGCCACTGTATCCTGCTCTCTTTCATTCCTTAATCAGCAAGATGGCATTTTCTTGTATATACATGCCACCTTGAGGAGGGGTATTAGAGTAGAGTATTTGTATAGATTGGTTTAAGAGATAACCGAGTATTTAACCGGTAAACCGGATTGTAATTGATCGTATATAAAAACAGAGGTTGTTACTCTGTAACAGAATAACATAAACATTTTTCATTTTCATCATCTTCTTCGATTCTTCTAACAATAGCGCAGCTTCATTCTTCCTTCCCTCAACAGCTTCATCCATCTTTAACTTGTATTATTGAGATTATCACTTCCGCCATAACCGTGTTCTTGAACAAGAGTCCCCAATAACACCAATGATTAAACTTGGGAAAACTCGATCAAACTGAAACAGATCCTATATTCGACCATCTGAAGATGCCAACTTTAATTAATCTATCTGAAATCAACAGAAGAGAATCCATCATCTCAGGCATCCCTTACATCTGATAAATCTATACTTTTAAATTAGAAGTATTTAAAAAAAAAATGCTTATACAAGGTTGTTGGATCCTTTTATTTTTTAGTCCAACCTATTATATATAACCAAGTTATATAACCAACCTATTTTATAGCACCTAAAAAAATTCATTATTATCTATATTTTAACCTTTTTTTTCATCGCTAGTATCTCGAACTCATAACTCTTATCTTTAGTAACTAAAATCTACGGTTACACTATATATTTGAACGTGTGAAATAATATGACCATGACATGTTCGACTACAATATATTTAGCAACTACAAATAATTAATTACATTCCTCATGACATATAACATTTCTTTTATATAATATATCTATACTATTGAAAAAGAAACATTCTGAAAATCTACTTAAATAAATTGTTGGACCCTCTCATTTTTAGTCCAATCTATTGTATATAACTAAATCATATAACTAACCTATTTTATAGCAACCAAATAAAATTCTATTATTTTCAATATTTTAACTTTTTTTCATCCCTAATATACCAGACTCATAATTCTTATATTCAGTAACTAAAATCTACGGTTAGACTATATATTTGGTCATGTGAATAATATAACCATGACATGTTTGACGACAATATATTTAACAACTACAAATAATTAATCACATTCTTTGTGACATATAAAATTTCTTTTATATAATATATTATTTAGTATAGTAGAATAATATATGTCACACACAGACATATGCCACATTCATATTTTTATCAAGTTTAGTTGAAGACCAATTTACTAAATTATTTAGTATAGTAGAAAATATCTGTCACGCATTATATAATTCTAAATATTTACAAAATTAAATTTAATAAATCAAACCATCTATTAAAAATATATATATATATATATATATATATTACTTTAAATTATTTTTTTATAAAAATATTTATAGTTAAATTTTTTATTTAAGATAAGCTTAAAACTATTAAAAACTTTACAAATTTACACTATTAAATTAGTCAAAAAGATACTCAAGTAAATCTTAAGTCTCATTGCTCAACAAATATAACTTTTATAAAATACACACAAAATATAATGAAAGAGAGTAGCTATGAGCATCGGGTTTCCAGGTAGGTACGGATCGATTCTTTTTGGGTTCAAAAAGTTTGAACATAACTAGGTATTTGAAGTTTTTTTGTTCAAGTTCGGGTTGATTCCTTTTAAATCTAGGTCGGTTCGAATCCATAATTTAAGTATCTATAAAATCTCTGTAATATTTAGATATGTAACGGGTCTAAATTGCTTTGATTATTTAGAACCCAAAAAAGACATGATATACCTAACCCCCCCCCCTCAAAAAAATATTGAAATACGAAAAATATCCAAAAAACCAAATAAACACCCGAAAGTATCGAAATACCCCCAAAAGACCCAAAATGAACTTATCTGTTCTGACCCGAGAAGTAAAAAAAAGCTATATTTTCGAATACCCAAAATATTTTTTTTAAATTCGAAATTTTACCCGAAACTAAAATCGAAAATCTAAATCCAAAACTTTAAAAAGTATTTGTAATACCAAAAACATATATAAAATACTAAAATATACTTAATTTACACAAAACATTTAGGTACTTAGGTATCCGATCAGGTCTCGAGTATGATCTTGACTCGAAAAGAGACCTGCGGGTCCAATATTTATTATACTGAATGTACATTGAATTATTGTTATATAAAATATATGTAACTTAATATATTTATATATTAATATATATTATATAATAATTATTGTATGTGACTTTATTTTAGTTATTACTAATAAAGAAAAAAAGTATAATTATATGGCTTCAAAAACAATATTGTTCATTGACTATTTAAGACAAGGTTTATTAATTATTTCAAAACACACACACACACACACACACATATATATATATATATATATAATATGAAAAGACAAATAATAAAAAAAATTAATTTTATTAATTATTGTTGCCATAACTTTTTAGTTAGAATTTGATGTTGAATATGCATTAATTAAACATAAAAAAACAAAGAATCCTAAAAGAAGGTTAATTAGTAATCACAGTGGGCATGCCATAGTAAATAAGTTACAAAAATAAAGGTATTTTTTTGTACTTCTTTTTTAATAAAATTGATGATGAAAACGTTTTTAAGACGTACATTCATAATGTGATTTACCCTTTTTGACGACAGACGATCATTTCATTATTCAAGTTTGAAGTGGTCTGAGTAACCAGATCGGAATAGAATAACCAACAAAATAAAGAGTTCTACCAAAATATCGAACGGTTCTAGCTCAGTGATATGCAGTTTCATTTTGTCCCCGAAGAGTATAGCTTATCTTGAAATCATAAAATCTTTTCCTTAGTTCTTGTATCTTTTTCAACTCTGTCGAGAAATCCGGCCATAGCTGAGGTTAACCTAACATCACTATCAAGTCTTTACAGTCTGTCCCAAAGTGTTGACATATTGAATGCTGCAACATACTTTCCAACTTCATATGTAATGCAGATTCTCTTCATCTTTGATTTCTTAAACGCATAAGCTGTGTTTAACCATTACTGTATATCCACATACATCCCTATCCACTAAAAATTGATGTAGAGGTCCAATAACCATCTAGCAAACATAAAATCTGTAAGCGTAAGATTTGAGATGTTGCTAGTGGTGTTTAGTCAAATCAGTAGTTGGTTCATTTGCCGTGAACCATGCTTGGCATTCTCCTTCGGCATATCTTATCAGCACAAACTGGTCTCTATTAATTCCTCTGAATAATTTATCTTTTTTTTGCTTTCTAGAGATATCAAATTATCCATGGATAAGGGTCTATGTCAATCTTCGGGTCCTCAATTCCTCCAAAAAAGACAATCCATGTTTGTGTAAATGTTGGACAAGGTTAAAATATTCTGATGAGACGGTATGGCTGCTAAAGCTCACACTTGAGTGCTGGTGGAAATTCGAAGATAGCACGAGTTACAAAATCATCAGGTTCTCCACATCTAGGAAAAAATGTTATCATATCGCATATGGAGATAATTCAAATTCTTTATGACAACTACATGTCGTGTGTGATTAACTGTCATATAAGATGACGAATATTTTTGAGGAGCATTTAATTTCCAAGCAAAGGCTTGGAGCTTCCTGATGCTTGGTTCTATGTAGAAAACATCTTCTTCAGCCTTAAGTATATGTCTAGCCACCCAGTATCCTGACTTAACAGTATATATGTCACTTCTGGTAAACTTCCAGCAATAAGTGTCACGATGTAAAGATCGGCTTATTGACAAGCTTCTAATCAATGGTAGATCTTCTTGTGCTACAAAGTTCTCATGCATTGCGATGTCCCATTCCCTTGAGTCTCCATTAATAAAATAGCTAACTGTCATTATGGGATGTGCTACCTGAACATTTGGTGTAGCCGGTCTTGTAGTTGTAGTTGGAATTCATGAAATCCTCTCATGCTTTTACATCATAACCTAAGTGGATCTTCCGCCGAATCCTTAACAACATCATAGACCTCACTACGGATAAGATAGTCTATACGTATGAATGGGTGTCTATAACACTAGCTCGAAATGGCAAAATTAGTCTATAGTACTTACCACACAAAACTTAGGCCACAAGAGAGTCTAGAACTTGTACTAATCTCTACATTTGTTTCGTCATTAATGCTAAATTAAATTCAGGAATCATTATAAATCCAATTTCTCCCTCCTTTCTTGATAAACATAGTTTTTTCCTTTTCACCTAATTGGCCTCTCTCTCTTTGGGTACTCGAACCCCACTGAAAACATCATACTTGCTATATTTTCATAGATCTCTAATTGGACTAAGAAATTCGACATCATGTTAATCGGTCAGAACATGAATTACGTTACTTAGTAATGAAAGAGAAATATTATAAAATTGTTATATAAATACATATCTGACTTCTAATTCTATTGGTCATTGCAATTTTACAATTATTATAATGAAGTTTGATGGTCAGTTTTTCCAACTATATGATTATAATGAAAAACTGTTATGGCTGAATGAACAGAAAAAAAAAATATCTAACTATATGCAGTATTTAATTATTTCGGTCGGATCCAAATACTTGTTTTTGGATATATGAAGGAGAAATTTTCTCAGCCACCAAAACTAAGGACCAAATATGTTTAAAGCAAGAAAGGTGTCAACTTACTGGATTGGATAAGGTATTCTCAGCCAATCTTTCATTGCCTAGTTTTTTTTCTCTTTTGTAGGATAACAATTTGCTTTCATTGCCTAGCTTGCTATCGAAAACAAACTATTCTTAAGAGATAATGAAAAACAAAGTATGCATTTTATTTGGGGAGAACTACGAAAATATGCGTCATATTTAGTTGCGTGTTCATACACATACACAATATATACTGACAGTGAAATCTTATTTGTCAAATCTCTACACAAATAGTTATAACAACTACTTTTCCTATTGCTTTAGAAAATTTTCAAAACTAAAGTTTTCAATGTTTTTTTTTTTAAATCTATTGATCTTCTATTTTAGATCTTATGGAACAACTCTCCACTAGATCTATATTTATAAGAAAAGACAATTTCATTGAACATGTGAGATGAAAACACAAACCTAACTTAAACAAAAAACTTTAGTTTTCTATTTCAGACTTTTTGTGTGCTTATCTCTTAACATATTAAACAATTATTAATATGTTAAGTTTCCATAAGCTTGGAGTTATCTAACAATCACCCCATTAATTTCAACTTGAATTAGAGAGATCAATTTTTTAAACTCCAATTAAGCTCATCATTTGCTTGAACTTAATCCTTGCTAATAGCTTGGTAAGACTGTCGGCCTTCTGCTCAACAACTGGAAGTTGCATTTATCAACTTATGTCACCAACTGTGTAACACACGCTTGGTCTTGTGTGACGTAAGTACTTCAAACATCATTTGCTTCTATTGTATTCTGTAGCATTTATCCCTGGTTCATCTTCAGCCTTTGAGATCTTTAAACTCGACTCCATTGTTATGTGAGTCATGTTACACACTTCCATCTTTATGTCACACAAGATTCATTGAGCACACCTTTCTTGTTTTATTCTGATTCCGTCTGCTCCTTAAATCACTTCTATGCTGAGGTAATACGTTAGCTTTCCTAGATATGACATCTCGAACTTCTTTGACATCTCTTTGCTTAATCACTTTAAGCGAAGTCCCCATCACAAATAGATCATCAACGTATATGGCTATTAGGAAGAAGTTTATTTCTTCATTCGTACGGTACACTGATGGTTCCTTTGTGCACTTCTTAAATCTCATCTCCTTTAGAACATGATCGAGTTTTACATTTCATGCTCTCGGTGCTTGGCATAACCCATATAAGGCCTTGTGTAACACATACACTCGATCTTCTTCCCCTTTCTTTTCAAAACCTTCGGGCTGTGTCACATACACCAAATCCTTTGGATCTCCATTCAAGAAAGCGGTCTTCATGTCCAGGTGATGAATCTTTTGCTGTGAGAGCTATTAAGAGCCTAATAGTTTCAAGAGGTGTCACTTGTGCAAACACTTCATTGAAATATATTCCTTGTCTTTGTACATAGACTTTTGCGACAAGTCTCGCCTTATACTTGTTCACCGTACCATATGCTTTTCTTTTTATCTTGTAGATCCATTTTAACCCTATAGGTTTCACTCCATCCGGTCTATCCACAAGCTTCCATGTCTTTTTTTTTGTGATAGACTCCGACTCGACTATGGTAGCCTCAACTATATTATCTTCAAAAAATATATTGAACTTAGTTGAGGCAACTCCTCTCCGCTATCGGTGTGGACAGTCTTAATGGTTTCCGTACACCTTTTAAACCGATCCAATGCCTCACGCTTCTCCTTCATTAGTATAACCCACATATACCAAGAGAAGTCATCAATCAGGCAAATTCATACTTTTTATTTTCTGGCGTTGGTGGTGTGATTGGTCTACACAAATATCCATGCAGTAAATCCAATGGCTTTATCACATGAAACATGGCCTTAGTCGGAAATGAGTATCTATTTTGATTCCCTGCTAGACATGCGTCCAACAAGTTTTCTTTGTGTGTTACACTTGGCATTCCTATGACCATCTCCTTCTCCTAGTCGAGCATGCCACCTTCATGTTGCACCTCCATCTCTGACATGTAAACATTGCGGATAGCTAATCTCAATCGGGATCTTGTAGAGACGGTTTTGGGATCTTGTAACAATTACTAGAAACTTTCCACACGAATATGTGAGTGTTAAATAGAGATATTTCATGTTAACCTCATATCTGTTTTCTGTTGCTGGTCCAAAACTCAATATGTTATGCTTTAGGTTGGGTATGTAATATATGTCTTTGAGTGCCTTCTTCTCTTCAATATTGCACACAAAAGTAACCACACCCTTTCATACAATATCAACACACAAAACATCACCAAACTTCACCTTCCCTTTGGTGTTTTGATCCAAACTCGAAAAAATTCCTTGTTCCCCGTCATGTAATTGCTCGCCCATTTCCTTTGTCGATATCAAGATTCCTTGGAATCACTTTGTCTTCATTCAAGAACACCACTTCGTGTAGATAGAGGGTGTCAGTCTCTTGTGACTCGTTTAGGTTGTTTTCTCGATTTTTCACTAGTTTCTCGAGACAAACAATTGCAGAGTAACCCGGCTTGTCACATCTCCAACACACCTTTGAACAATCATTTTGAGTTTATGTTTTTGGTGTGTGACACATGGTTTTGGTTGTGTAACCTACCTCGACCTCTGCCTCTTCCATTCTACCCTCTATCTCTACCATGAAAATCTTCCACTGAATATGGTGATTATTATCCGAAAGAATAAGCTTCCATTGGTCTTCTTTCTGGGTTTCTTCTCCAACAAGTTCCTCAATACCCCTTACCCTTCAAACCATGTCCTCAAAACCCGTAGAGTTGAGGTCTAGGACTTACTCAAACAACACTAGGATCTGGATATACTTGTGTTTTGGGAGATCCTTCAAGAACTTCTTAACCAGCTTGGACTCTTCTATGGTTTCTCCCAACGAGGCTTCCTTGGGGGATAACCCCAATATCTTTCCCGCAAAGTCATCAACAACATCACTATCATCCAGCTCCAACCTGTGAAACTCTGTCATCAATGTTTGAAGTCTCACCTCTCTTACACGATCAACTCAAAGGTGTCATGACTTAATGGCGTTCCATATGTCTCTCGATGCAGTTTCTTCTCCCACCTAGAGAATCAAAGTTTCAGGAACAGATTGAAACAAAAGAGCAGTCGCAACATTGTTGTTCTTTTGATCATCTGAGCCTAGTTCTATCGTATCCCTTACATCATGAACACAGAGTAACACCTTCTTCCTCATCGACCAACCTGTATAGTTTGTCGACTTCAACATCGGACATTGGATGGATGCCGATTGAAGGTCATTCTTGCGTGGTACTGGTCTAGTCACGTCCGCCATCTTGCGTTTGTGATCTCTTCATATTCGCAAGGATCGAAGCTTCAAATTAAGCTTAGATCGAGTCTCCAACCTGAGGATATGGTATCAATCCAAATCTCTAGAAACACAAAGAATTATAAGAACAATTATTTTTATTGTCTTAGAAAATTTCTCAAAACTAAAGCTCTTAATATTTCTCTTAGATCTCTTGATTTTCTCCCTTAGATATTATAGAACAACTCTCCACTAGATATATATTTATACTGAAAAAAAATTCTCTTTAACATGTGGGATATGGAAACATAAACCTAGCCTACATAGAAAACTTCATTTTTCTATTCTAGATTTTTTTTTGTGTTTATCTCTTAACATATAAAACACTTATTAATATGTTAAGTTTCCACAAGTTTGGAATTATCCAACAGTTTTTTACTTTGGCTACGTTGGAATGGTCGGATACACTAGAAATTTTACTAAAGCCAAGACATCACAATATGGATTTTTCTTTTTCGAGTGTTCCAAACAATTGTAGAGGGAGAGGAATTCTAGATGGAACAAGGGAAGCTAGGTCCTTAGAAATATACTTATTAAGACATATAAAACTATCAAAACTGGATAATTTTCATTAACTAGTCGGTTTCACACAAGTTCAAAGGCAGGCTTCCAAGAAGAGTTGAACTTTGAAGTACACTATAAAAAAGTCTTACTCTGATTTTTTCTTTTTGGTTCTTCTATTTCTTCAGCATTAATAGATAAAACCATTATTTGTTAAGCAAGATAGGCCCAACCTAAAATCAATTGATGATAAGTGGATTGGTCTATCTATCTATATATTACTAAGGATCCCTTTCAACTACCGATGTGAGACATTTGTTCCTAATACGCCCCCTCGAGATGATAGCTCTTTGAGCGTTAATCCTAGAATGTTTGGACAAGGATCGATGGGCCGAGTTTGGGCCAGATCGATAATGGATCGGGTTGGATTGTTTGGACCTAAATCTGATACCATGTTAAAATAGATGAACTTCTAACCTAAAACCAATTAGTAATAAGTGTATTGATCCATCTATCTTATATATTACTAAGGATTCCTTTCAACTATCAATGTGGGACATTTGTCCCTGATACTTTTTAGATGCAAAGGGCCACTTCTATCTTTGATTAATCAATAAGTATTTGTTTGCTAATGAGAAAAAAAAATCGAGTATAGAAAGTTTTAAAAGCAATTATGTATTGCAGAAAAAATTAAAAACATGTAAAACTAGTAAACTACAACACAAAATAGTATTTTCATGATCTCCTTTTTTTCGAAATTGATTTTGTGCCGATCGGTTTGACTTGTTGAAATAATAGAATGGCAAATATAATATATGCGAATATAGACATGGGAAAAAATGGGCTTATCAAAATGTCATATAACTTATTAAACCCATTTAGTCATGAAGTTTAAAAGTTTTAACATAACGTTAACGTAAAGGCAGAACACTCTTGTATATTTATAACACTTTTTGTCTTATTTTAAAGAAAATCTCGAGCTTCACAAGAACTGGAATACGATGTAAGGTGGAACGACCCGTTCCAATGTCGTCCGAAAAAGGGTTCAGAGCAGATGTTATATTAACGTGTCCCATTATTAGTTTCGAGAATCTTGGACGGTGCTGTCTTCTATGAAATACCAACCCAACCACAATCCATCATTTTTATTTACAGTCATGCGCACAGATGAAACAGAAAGGGAAGATATGAGTAAATGGTTTACTCAGTGAAGCGGTTCTAAAGTTGTCTTCCCGCATGAAATTTTATGCTACTCAATGCGGGAATGAGAACTGACTAGCCACTAACAATCAAATAATGCAGTTAACAATAACCTAACTTCAAGCAATGCAATGAAGTCAGTCATTGCTACAAATAGAATCGAATCGACTCAACACCAATCAACCTAGACTCTAAGGACCTATGGCTCATTCACGGACGTCGCTCCTCGTGTCGGCCTATCCCTCGTACGTTATACAGCTTTCCTACAACTTCTCAGGTGACCACCCGCTCGCAGCCCGTTGCCCCCATACGGGGCTGCTCACGGCGAACAACCGGCAGCTTGGAGGCGGACGACGCGGATTGGACAGCATGGAGAGAGAGACACCAGCGTGAGGAGAGAGAGAGAGAGGAAGAGAGAGAATAAAGAAGAAATTTAGGCATTCTGGTCTCCGAGATTTCTCTTCAGAGCTTTGTCTTAAATTTCAGAAAAGAAGAAAAGAAAGAGAGCGCTCTGTATTTATAAAGAAATAAAGGTTAAACCATAAGTTTAACTCTAATGGGCCATGGACCTAGCGGACTTTCTTTTAAACCCAAAGAAATTTTTGGGCCACAAGTTTCAGGCCGTTACATAAGGGATCGACTGAACCGCACCTAGAAATAATTTGTGGTCTGAACGAGTGGAAACCTGAACCAACAAAATCACACAAAATCATCCTTTTCATGTTTCTATCTCATATTTCATCTCATAGACATTATTTGAGAATTGACTTGACATATGTTATTACCAAATTGATTTTAATATAAAAAATATGACATGACAAATAAAAATAATGACATGACTTAAAGGTAAGTGTAACGTGAACATTTACATTTAATGTTGATTTCTAATTTTTTGGTAAGTTTTTGATATGGTAATAACTCATAGATCATCATCAATACAACAATAAATAATACAATAGTAGAAATAGAAATGTAATAAAATTTTATAATTTTCGAAATATTATTTAAATTTTTTCTTATAATTATGTATTTTTATGAAAAACTCTTACTTTTATGCAGTTTTATTTAAAAATTATAATTCTATAATCCAAATACCGTTAGCTTATTTCTAATATCTAAAAAAATAAAGATATTATTTATTTTTATCTTTTGATAATTATATACCAGAAACTTTTTTATTAATTATATAGAATTTAATTTAATACATTTTATCCAAAAATAGATAAAATTGTTTTCAGGATTATAATTTTAAATCTATGCATATCTATTATTAAATATAATAATTTTTTTATTTTATCCTAACTTTTACATATAAATAAATTAAAACTGAAAATTAAATATTGTAAAAATAATTAAATCTAAAAAGTACAATTTTTTATTTTAAATATATTTTAAATTTGAAAACTTTTTTGCACATGGTGCATGAAAACACCTATTTAATAGAAATTTACCTAGAATAGCCAACAAAATGTTAATAATAGCTATATTAACTTTTCATAATCATCTTTTCTATAAAACTTATAATTTATCTTTTTATATTATACCTAATTTATCCTCATACTAATTAGTGGTACATATATTTTAACAATTATTCATTCATTCAGTTTATGTAACTGGTAAATTGAGAAAATATGAAATTAAATTTTCAACTGAAAACAAATATGAATAATTAATAACATTTTCATAATTTCATTTTATGTTTACATTTACATTTTCATTCTTATTTTATTTTTTGTATCAGCATAGAATTTTAATGGGAAATTCCCACGAAAAACCTTCAATGTGACAAGTACTTCCACTTTAAACTTCCAAATACTATGTTATCATAATAAACCTTGAAACTAAAACATTCTTAACAAAAACTGTGGAATTGGCTCACATTTTTTGTCTTATATTAGGATGGACTAGGTGTTTTTATGCACTATGTACAAGATAATTTTTTTTTAATTTAAATTATATTTTAAAATGAATTTTGGTTAATATTTTAAATTTTGTTATTTATATCAATATTTTAATATAAATTTTCATTTATTTGACATAAAATTAATATATATTAAATAAACTAATTTTTTCAATTTATATTTAAGAATATGTTATTATATATTTATTTTGTCTAGATAAAAGATAAAACTAAACAGAATTTCTAAAACTCGTAAATATCAAAAAGAAAATGGTATTAATTAGAAAAAAATATTTTTAAAAACTATTGTATGAATTGAAAAATTTTTTTAGTAATAAAAATTATCGAATTTTAAAAATAGACAAAAATAATATTTCACAATTTGTAAACATTATCATATTATTTAATGTTATATTTAAATATATTTATTCTGATGATGATATATAGTTATTACCATATTTTAAAAAAAAAAATTATTTAATAATGATATATAAGTTATTACTATATTTTAAGAATTTATCAAAAGTAAAAATAAACATTAAATGTAATTGTTCATGTCACATTTTGCCTTAAGCCATGTCATTTTTCAGTGTGTTATGTCATTATTTTTTTGGTGAAATTGAATGTGGTGATGATACATATCAAAATCATTTCACAAATAATATCTAGGGGATATAATTATAAACTTAGTTAATGTGGTAAACTAACTCCGTCTCCTTTGATAAAACATGTACCTTATTGCATTTACTTATATTTTTAATAGAACCATCTAGGGATGTCAAAATGGGTAAACCAAACCATATCTAAATGAATCCATTCTTTTATGGGTTATGGTTCAACTCAAACCATTTACTTAATGGTTTGGTTCAATCCATAACTCATTTAAATTAATGAGTTAATGGTTTTAATGAGTTGACCCATTAGTATTACCAACCAATAATATAATCTATAACTAATACATATATTTATGTTCTTAGTAAGTTTATAAATTAAAAATGATAAAATGGAGAGAAATGTGTAAAAAAGCATGTTTCATAAAAATATATAATTCATAATATTTTTATGCTGTCAGCAAATTTATGAAATTAAAAATTAGATGACTAATGCGATGAGAAAATTGAGTCAGCTTCTTCGTACACATTTTCACCTATTGAGACTTCTCTTCACCTCGTCTTCGTATTCAGCTTCTTTATGATCACATCATCATATAATACGATCATAGAACAAAAAATCATCCAAGACATAAACTTTACACATGACTCTCAAACAATCAACAAGACAGTACTAGTCATCAATCAAGTCAATACAACAGATAAGCCGATCTTATTAAGCCTTAAGTCATGATCAAAACAGATAAAATCAAATAAGTCCTTGCTATCACTCTCGAGTAAGTCTGGTGAGTATTTCTCCAACCAAACTAAAGTCAAAAGCTACAAATCTTAGATTTGCTTTGCAAGAGCAGCTTACGATAACTTCAAAGAGACACTGTAACCAGTTAAATAATCAAGTGCATTTACCTTAACGAGAGCTGAGCTAAATCAGAATTAGTCATATTGACATCATAACATACTTATTTTGAATATAAGAAGTATCTCAGAACTATTTTTTTTTTTGGGGTCAGACTCTGACAAAGTTAGTCATCACTAAAAGCTTAAGTCTCCAAACTCAAAACAGGGTATTTGTTTATGAAACCAAATGACTGAAAGCACAAATAAATCATTGCTCTCTCTGCTAACATGCTGAAACCAGCTAATGAGCTTCAGCAATCTCTCTAAATTCTCAGATTCCCAAGTACGAAATCATCAAAAGATTCAGAAACCCACAACGTTTCTGCAGCATGAGTACCAAACCCAGAACCCTAAAATCTATCATCTGACAATCAAAATCAGAAATCGAAAGCGCTAAATCGACAGGATAACATAAATAACAGCTACTATGACTCACAAGCAAGATGATGAGTGTCGATGAACAGAGTCAAAAAATCAAAAAGCCATTGGAAAGCATTGTAGATGAACGGAGTTTGTGTACGAGAAATCAAAAACTATAGTGTGAAAAAAATAAAATTTGGTTGGATTGGTTAATCCATTAACCCATTTTAATCCAAACCATTCTAACCCAACTCATTTAATCCACTAACCCATCAAAACCATTAATCCATTACCATCCAAATTTTGATTCATTTGAATCCATGGGTTGGTTTGGTTTGGATAAACCCATTAATTTTAATCCATTTTGACACCCCTAGAACCATCGTATATGTTCTGAAAGAAAACAATAAAATACTTTAAAGAGAAAACCGTAAAGTAAGGAATATACCTATAGATAAGATAGAGTAAGAATAATTTTATTATTTTACTCTTGTGATTCAAAATTTACGAGGTCTTTATATGTTAAAAAGCAAAAAAATATTAAATCGAATACTCCATTTGTTTAATCCGAGTTTGGTTGGATCCTAGTACGAGAGAGACGAAACTTGTTGGTTGATTATTACAAAGGTTTCTATTAGATCGGGAAGATGTTTGTCGGTTTATAAATAAAGAAATGAACGGTGGAAATAAACCGGTGCTCGTAGAGCTAGCTAGGAAAGTACAAATCGGCAAAATACATGATAAGTGAAACCCTAATTCTAGCCGACAAGTGTGTGTGTGTGTGTGTAGATGTTCGGATCCCTTTCTCGTTGCCTCTTCCTCTTCATATATAGCATTCACACCTCCTTTACCCTAGGTTGGTTTGCCCTTATGGGCTTTATCTAGTCGGGCCGAGTGATTGGGCTGATGGGTTTAAATATCGAGCCAGGTGCTTCTAGTCGCCTCCTTTGGTTGACTAAAGCAGTCTTCTTCTCGGCTAAAAGCAGTCTTGAGCCGAGCTGGTGCATTTTAGCCTCTATGAGCTGAGTTGATGATCCAAGCTTGATGGGCGAGACCTGCTATTTCACGGGTGTTGTGGAGGAATGTAAACCAACTCCTAAACCATTGTAATTCATATGTTAGCGATCGAAAAAAGTAAGAGTCACCAAAAACAAGAGAACCCCACATCACAACTATTTGAAGTTTTTTATTTTGGAGGTTATGAATCAGTGGTAGACAGACATGTCATAAACTCTATTTCCAAAGATTTCAAAAGGCCAATCTATGAAAGGGATCCAAAATGTTCCACTCCCACTTGGAATGTTACTGATCTTTCTTATGTTTAATGGTCATCCTCGAGAGCCTTCTTCACATGTTTGGCTGGATGGTTGGAGGGGACAGATTGTTGAGGAGAACTAGAAGCATTAGGAAATGTAGAACTTGATTGATTTGTTTGTTATGGCTGAGAGCAAGATCCAACTGATGAACTGTTTATATTTTTCTTGGTTTTGGTTGACTCTTTGGGTGAATCTGAATCATCAAAATCAAGTGAATATCTGTCACACACCAACCAGTTGAGCTGCATATCAAGTGAATATCTGTCACACACCAACAAAATCAAGTGAATATCTGTCACACACCAACAAATGAAAGCTAAGCATCAATTTTTTTTTAGAGTTTGTTCCACAAAACTGTAAGGTATCAATGGCGACAAGCACATTGATGTGTTGCTAGGGTCAACAATATAGTTGGCGGTTTTAAAAATCATTTCACAAAATTGTAATGCCCATAATTTTTCGCAAATAGTCTTTCACAAAACTGAAATAAGGTTTTTGATAACGGCGGAAATATTTACCCCTTAGGATAGTATTAAGGGATCTTAACCTACGCTCTGATACCAATTGTAACGACATGCTCTCTAGTTGTCCGAATTGGGGTTCAGAGCAGATGTTAGCGACACACTTGTATTCATTTAGACCTTTAAACGTGTCTAGTTACTAGTTGTGAGGATCTCGGACGCACTGCCTTCTATGAAATACCAACCCAACCATAGTCCAACACTTCTACTTACAGTACTGCACACATGGAAATGGAAAGGAAGGACATGAGTAAATGGATTACTCAGGGAAACGGTTCTAAACTAGTCTTCCCGCATGAACCTCTATACTACTCAATGCGAGAATGATGACTGCCTAGCCACTAACAATCAAACAATGCAGCTAATGATAACCTAACTTTGGTACATACAATGAACTCGATCATTACTACACAAGAATTGATTCGACTCAACAGACTCGACACTCGACACTAATCAACCTAGACTCTAAGGACCTATGGCTCGCTCACGAACGTCCCTCCTTGTGTCGGCTTATCCCACATACTTTATACAACCACCCGCATATTCCTAGGTGAACAGCTGCTCTCAGCCCGTTGGCCCCGTGTGACATTGTCTGACCCGTGGTCTTGATGAACACATATGCCACGACTCAGCATGACTCGATCTTACGGCGCCCATTAACTTCTGCCCTGTTGGCTCCATACGACACTGTCTGCCCCGTCGTCTATTTCTAGACGCCACCCGTTCTTGTTGTCTTAACACATCAATCTCATTCATTCTCATTATCTTTATCTCATTACTCATTCATTAGACACCACCCGTGTAACACCCCTGATCCGGATTAAGTTAAAGTTAATGAGTTTTTCATGCACCAATCAAACAAGAACATGCACGACGAACTAAAGAACTTCAGCCAGATCAAAGATGCTACCAGTCGTGCCCAGACATTCGGCCCGAGGTTCCCAAATCAATCCAAAATCCCAAGTTCAAATGTCTGAAAACAGGTTTCCTAGCAGTTTCAAGTTAAGGCTTTGCAACACGAGTTTGAAACTGTTAGTTGGTTCATCCTGGACTAGGACTAATATCATATAAAGCCAAGCATTTTCATAGTTCATATAATACTTAGTTTCAGACAACATCAAACATATATAAGGTGCACCACTTTTAAATGTATTATAAATTACAATACATACTCATTTTCAAAATACAAAAACACTACGCCAACAACATTGTTCCTTTGCAACCCAAGATACCCATATGGTTACCTGTAAAAAAAAGAGTCTAATTTGCTTAGTGAGTCAGGGTTCCCTAAAAATTAAATCATTCCCCCAATATGCATCAATCATTAAACAACATCAATTATTTCATGCAACATGCATGTGATAATAAGAAATAAAGGAGCCCATGTATCCAGCCTTCACGAGTGGTTAAATCCTCATCGATCGTCGAGTCATGCCTCTCGCCATTGGTTCCAATCTCGATACAAATTCCATTCCACATCCCTTCTTGCACCCATTGACTCTACACACAAATTCTAAAAAGCCGATGGCCCGGATCACACACTTGCTGCATCATCATGCAGCCACACGGTCGAGGGTAGCTAGCCTTATCACACATGTCTTCGCATTCTGCCCAAAACTAATTTCGGTATGGCTCCAGACAGGGCATGAACCACGAGTGGAAACCAATGACTCTCACGACACTCCACCCAAGTGTCGGACCCTCATAGATCATTCCTAATCGGAATTCTGTGGCTTTACGGTTTTCCCTGCTATAACATGCTTAGACATGTTATACCCTTTGAGCCGAGGCCTGAATGATATAGCACGATCACACAAGTATATGCAATACAAGATCAATATATAACAAACATGTTATACCACCCAATCTAAGGCCCGAATGATATAACCTAATATTTTTCACAATCGTCAATCATTATCATTATATTTCTAAACGCTCAACCTAGCAATGCATCAACCAATACTTTTATTTTGCGTAAGCTAACTGCACACAAAAAAGTAATAATCCATAACTGAAAGTCACCTGGCCGTTTGTGTGGTTTAGCCTTAGAATAATATCCTTATCGGACTATATCACCTCTATCTCGCGGTCGGCACGACTCGGGACTTATACCAAAATAATCCTAGAATAAATGGATTCTCGATGTTGTCGTAACCAGGATTAAAACATAAATCAAAACTAAGAATTAGAAAATAAATATAAAATAAAAGATATGGACAACAAAGCTTACCTTAAGACTTGGGTGCTATCGGTTGCTCTTGGGTGCCTATAGTCAGAGAGACCATATGAGACAGAGCTGAATGATAAAAAGTTTGGGATGTGACAGAGGTTGACCACCTCGCAATCAAAACCTATAACCAGTTTCTTTTAAGGAGAAGGGAAGGGACTGTTTCTATATGGGTATAGCGTATTTGCTTAAAGTGTGTTTCCTTCTGCAAACTAAAAGCTCAAACATGGCAGAAAGTGTGGCAAGGATGTTTTAGAACTATTTACATAATAGAAATACAGATAAATAGCAGAAAACTGAGAAGATAAATGTATAAAATTGTAGTTGTAAACAGAGCTTCTACTAATGATATAATAACACAAAAAATAATTGATGATCACCTGTGATGCAGTGGTAAGGGTATCACGTTACTGGTCGTAAATGACAGTACGTAAATTGCATAAAGTTAGGTGAGTCTAGAATCTATATATGTGGCTAAGAATGCAAGAGATATGCATTAAACGCTTAGGCGGTACCAGACTTTAGCTTCTTAATGCCCCATATTATGTGGGAGTTGTAAAAGATGTCACAGAACTGTCACATTTTCTGTAGAAAAAAAAATAATTGATTAGCTGGGTAGAACAAAAATTGGAGCACATGCCGTTGTTAATTTTCTTTAAGAACAAACAGACGCCATAGGTAGATGTGGCTAGTGACACAGTCGTTGTCGAAGTAAAAGTGTGTTCCAAAGGTAGCATTGAGGAAAATGCGATCTCAGAGTAAAAAGAAACCCCAACTTGTAAGATGTGTAGCAAAGTTTATTTACAAATTAGTTTTGAGTAAAATGTTACCTCCAACCAATTTGAGACTGATGTTTGTGGTGAGAATGACCTTTGGCTTCACACCAGAGGCAGCTAATTTGTTATTGAGGAGCTTGGCTAGGACGCCAAAAAGACCCAGAGATACGGTTGTTTCCCTGCGGTGTAGGGAAGATTTACAGAGTTGTAAATTTCCAAAACTAACATTACCATACATATCCTTATATAAACCTCACCAATGAGTCAAATTATTAATATCGTTGAACGATTTCACGTTACGTTGTGTTTAGATTAACTTTTCTTCCTCTTACCTGGGATAGCTGAGAAGAATCATCAGAGATGGAGAAGTAGCTTCGACAACAAAAATGAGTTGTTGTAAGCATTCGTACATAGTTTGCTTTGGTGTAAAACAAAGAGAAGTCTAATGTCCAACAATTCGAACATGTTTCTTTAATTAATCGATGAAGAAATTCATATAATGCCGACGACCAAGTTAAGATCTGAGTAGAAATATTATTAGCAGCTACCCCTACTTAAGTAGCCTTTGAATTTCTTGCATCAAAGATGGATTAGACATGAGATATAGAGAGAAAGAGCTACAAATGATAAATACATCTATACAAATCAAATCGTTACCGTTAACAGAGCGTAGACTTCAGGAATACTCTCTATGATCCCTTCGTGCCTTCAGAAATGAGATCGACACCATGATGCTTGACTGCATAATCTATGATATATAGTTGTCATTAATAATATCTTGCCTTGCTCCTGTTTGAACTGCATAAAATATCTGTTTATAAATGTCAAAAGTGGTGAACATATTGCAACTTAATTGTGATATATGTTAGATTATAGATTTTAATCGGGGTAGGCAAGTGAGATGTTAGAGAATATGATCATGTACCTTTTTAACGATCAAGAGGATTTCAAATTAGTTTATTAAGCATATGATACGTCTCCATACCAAAACTTCAATCACTTGAGCCCTATTCTTCGCTTTATTTAATCATTCAGCAAAAAAATCATCCTTGATCCAGCCATAAAATTCAAAGGTTTGGTTTCAGAAATCTATCCGTACAAACCAAAATGATAAAGAGCAAATCACAATCACATTGGAATTTAGTGTCCACTGCATTTTCTGAGAATCTCCAAAGTAAAGTAATGAAAATTAAATCCTCTTAGTGAAGATAATGCATTTGAATCCAAAGAAACTTTAATTTTTTTAAAAACCTTCAATCTGGAAATCAGATAACATAAAAGGTTTCTTTTGATTACCATATACCTTAGTGCCTCATTTGTTTTTTGAAATATTTTGCAGTGTATAGTTGTGACCCATAGCTCTTGTGTGATGTATATCTGTGATTTACAGAATATGACCAAAAAACACAACTCCTTGATCATTTCCTGCCAATATATTCTTGCCTATCTACATCATGTGTGAAACTTTATATTCATGTGAGTGTATGATCATTTCAGTATATAGTAAACACATAAAAACACATAAACATGATAGGTTCTAGGTTACTGAGTTCCTTGACATGTATTTTACCTAGTTAGAAACCTACATAAAAGCATAAGTGCATAACTGATGAACAACTTAGATTTGATAGGCATGTGGAATTCATCCTAAACTTAAGCAAATGCAGGAAAAGTAACATAACAACTTGGGTCTGTATGAAGCTCTCAATTATGTCGAGAATTTGAGCAATTTAATTTTATTTACCTTCAGTTGTATTGAAGCTCATGCAGTCACTATAGTATCATTTTTCCTATTTGTCCTATTAAAGTGTCACGCCAAATCCAAAGATACGATTCACTACAGATCATTAAAAGATGAAAGCCGAAAAAAATCAAATCCGTAAGACACGTACAAATGGTTTCATGATTTCCCAAGTATTCCCTTTCTTCTTCCTTCTTCCATTTCCAGTGCTTATCTATGCATACAGTAGTTAGAACTGTTCTCATAAACATCTAAGAAAAAAATATAAAACCTTGAGAATCTGAAAAGAAGAAGAAATCTATAATGATGAGAGAAAAAACCAAATTTGGTTTACTGTCGTCGCTTTGTCTTTCTTGGTCCTTCCTAAAATAAATTGTCAAAAGTCCAACTACGGTGAAAAATTGGTTACAAAGAAGAGATGGAGGATACTTTAATTAGATTTAGTGGGAGGCCTGGATGGCATAAATGATCAGGTTTATGAGAAAGTATGATAGAGTTTCAAGCGTTACGACGCGGGTTTCATCAGAGCCGGTGGAATATAGGAGAATCGTGCGGACACGGTCGAAGAAGAAGATATGTTAGTTAGGGCTTTTCTGTTCAAATGCAAGATTGGACTTCGTAAGAAACATAAACGGCCCAAATTTAATTCAAAATAACTGGCTTATGGGAATTAAGATGTACCGATAATATCTATAAGGGCCAAAGTTAAAACAGAAGCCCATTTATCAATTGCTCACCGAGAGAAGAAAATTAAAAGATGAAATTTTGCATGCCACGTGTTTTGTTTTGCCCCCCCCCTTCTAGATGATATAGAAGGATGAGAAGGGAAAGAAGTCTACTTTATTATTATAGATTATTATAGATATGTTGTTAGCATAAAACGAGTTGGATGAGAAAATACAAGAATTATCTCTCTTATATTTAGAAAGAGAAAATTATCTCTTCTTCTTTTCGCTTACAAATCTTTCAAAGGGATAGAGTTTCTGTTTTACTTTTTTTTGTTGTTGGAAATTTCAATCTTATGATCGATTATGTTTCTGCTTTGTCGGATCCATCTTCGTTTGAAGTTTTTTTTGTGGTTTCAAACTAAAATCAAAACTGTTCTTCATTCCTTACTTCTGGTTTTAGTTTGAAATTTAATAAAGATCCAGTCTTTGATGGTCAGAGTTAGCTATCCTTTTCACATCTCCTCTCAAATTCTGGTTGATATACCATTGTGAATCTAAAATAATCAGATTTCCTAGAGAGCTTTCTAGGAGTATCAATCTTCTATCATCTATATATCCATGAAAAGGCACAAGAGTGAAATAACTCAGACCAAAAGAAGTATGGGATGATTGGAACAATTCGGTCAATCTAGGAATAGCTCAGTAAAGTCGGTGTCTTTCACTTGGAAGCGGGCCGAAAATTTTCTATTTATGATTGCCCTGAATTTTCTTAGATTTACTTTATAATAGAAGTCCAATGGGTAAATCCAGTTAAGGTGAAAGGTGATCTTCAAGCAGTCGATACAAGCTCAATTCTCAGGGCCAGCCATGGGCTAAAGCCCATAAAGCTTGGGCTTTAGGCACCAAAATATTTATATAGATTTGGGGCGCCAAACAAGAATAATATGATTTGCTAGCTCACTCGTATGTGTAGTAGTCCTCTTTTTAAACAGGTTGAAAGTTCGATAGTCCCTCTCTCCCTTTTATTCTTGTTTGTTTCTGTTTTTATTGTAGAATAATATCAATTAAAACATTTCCCCATTCAAATATACGAATGATTTACTTACGTTTTCTAACAAATTTGGTCTTTTTATCATAAATATTATATCAAAGAATATATTCAATAAACCATTTAGTTAAGCAAACATTAGTTATTTCTTTAAAATAGACATTCGTCTTGTCATCTTTGTTTTCTGGTTTTTATTCAATACATACGTAAACAAGAGTTATATAATGATGGACTTAAATTATCTGTTGCTCATATTCTACATTCCATTTTTATTCGATCTTCAATGAAATTATATTCCATGTTTGTTTTATTCATTTTTCCTTTTATATATTTTTCTATTTTTTTAAGGAATTTATGAAATAGGAACAAACAAATTATCATAAATAAATGAGGTTGTGAAATATTTCACAAAGAGAACATGTTAACATAATCTATCATATGTATTTCCTTATTATACAATTTCTGTTTTTTTATAGAACACAGAATATAAGATTAGTAATCAACCAAATTGATTGTCAATGATATTAATAGACCCAAGCTGGCTTGAGGTTTTAGATACTGAAGTTGATCAGTAAAACAAATAATTTTTCAAAAATATTATGATTTTTATCCTTTTATAGCAAATAATATTGAATAATATATTACATTTTCTGTTTACATACTTAAAATACAGTAAAATTTAGTAATCATTAAGGGCATCACTTTTTTAATGCGCTTTAGGCGCCACATACATCTGGACCGGCGGTGCCAATTCTCATGGTGGAAGGTAGAGTCGCATCCTAGTTGACGAGACGAGCAGTACAACTGATACAAGGTTTACAATGGCCAATGACTCACCAGATAATCGAAAGATAAGATGAAAACAATGAAATGATAAATCCCAAAGGCAATACAACTGATACAAGGTTTACAAAGGCAAAAGACCCACCATATAACCAAAAGATTAGATGAAAATCAGTGATAAACCTAAGATATGAGACAAATAGATGAAGCACTAATATAAGGTTTGTTGTCTTCAAATTCAAAGAGCTTGAAGAGTCATATAGTGAGAATCATTACATTTTTGTTGCAGCAATTTGAGATAAAGAAAAAACATGTGTAAATATTTTTTATAAAAAGAAAAAAAATAATTATGTTAAATATATTTGGTTTGGAAGTATTCAAACATAAAATGCATTAGAAGACTTCATAAGAAGCCTTCTAAATCTTAAAATCAAATAACTAATTAATTAACAATAAACACTTCATTAATCATAAAATTAGCTTATAAAATGTTTAATATACACCAAACTAAACATATATATGTTAAATTTAAACTTCTTTTTTTTAAGATACGAAACTTTAATTCTAAAAGTACAAACAATGGTACAATATATGTTGCCAAACCCTAAAATAAAGACCATTATGACTTACAATCTATATTCACTCAGATATGTTAAGAACAATTCAATTTTAATAAATCAAATTTACATCATTTTAAATTATTTATAGTTACATGATTTCTATTTATTATCCATAAAAATATTTTTTATAAATTTTATAAATTATATTAAGATTGAATACATCTAGGAGTCTCTAACTCGAAAAGACTTCACAAGATTATTATCGTAAAAGTGATTATAGATTTTTTGTTGATCATGAAGAAATAACTGTAGTTTTATTACCATTTTGAATTACTTTTGTATTTGATTAAATTTGAAGTATACTTTTGTATTTTGAATCAAGTTTAAAGTCATTTTAACGAATCTCCTACATTATTTATATAACTCTTTTCATAATTTAAATATTATTATAAGGTGGATTGTAAAATAAAACTGGCTATGGTAAATATTTTTCTAAGAAATGAAATCAACTAGAATATTTGACGGTGATATACGATACATATTTCAAAAGATGTTTTCATTGGATGTTCTAGTTAATATAATTATAAAGCAAGTTGAAATTTAAGAAATATAGAAACATAAACCACGTTAGGCAAATAAGTATTTGGGTTAAAATTTATTTATAAGTAAAAAATATTTGCAAAATGGGAAAACATAACTCTTCAAATGTAAAATATTTTCCGTAAGATCGGCGAACCTATCTACAATCAATTACAGAACCAAAAAAACGTTGATTTCTAACTCGTATTTCCATTCTCAATAAAAATTTCGCAAGATAAACCTTTTTCTCATGTGAAAACTCCTCACTGTTTCCTCTTTGACATTCCAAAATTCGTTTATATAATGATGAGTAGTTATGGGCTTCTTCCAATTCTTGCACTTTATTTATCAATCAGTATAGTCTATTTCATGTATATTAAAATATTTAGTACTCATTGTGTTTCGAAAGATTTATACGATAGAAAAAAATTGTTTCAAAAAGATATTTTTTGTTACTTTCAATAAATTAATTAGTTGTAAACTGTAATTTTTTTTTAAAAAAACATAATTATGTTTATTGATATTATATTTGATAAAAGTAATGGAAAATAGCTAATTACAAAAAATGTATTAATAATTAAAATTTAATTATCTTTTAATAAATGTGAAAACTATAAGGATTTTTTTTTGAAACAGAGAATAATATATTCAGAGTATATAACACATAATATAAACCCACTAAAATTAGGGGATTTACCAAATCGGACTCAAAACTTGATTTTAAATGTAATAGTATACTCCAACTCAAATCAAATGCAAAACTAATTCAAAAAGCTAGTGAAATTATAAAATCTCCTCATGAGTAAACAAAAACAATATTGTAGTTTACTATTATAACCCTACGAGTGAGAAGACTTTTAAGGAGACTTCCCTGAAAGTCTTCTCATTATGTAGAACTTAAAAATAATTTATAACTAGATTTTAACCCGCACGTCTGTGCGGATATTTTTCTATTTTATAAATGTATTTGATATTATTACAAATATTTTAATTATATAGTTTTTAATTTAGTGCTATACATTGTGTAACTCTACAATTTTTTATATTTCTTCCTCAAAATTATTAATATATAGCGATTTGTTTAAAACAGTATTTCTTATTAATTTTTATTACTTACTAATATATTTTCGAGTTGAAATACGATAAAATAACCATGTGAAATAATCAAATAAAGAATCTATTTCAAAATATGGTTTTTTCTTTAATTTATAAATTTTGCATATAATATATTTTAAATTTTATTTATTTATATTACTTAAAAGAAATCTATTTAATATGTATAAAAAATATACTTTAACATGTATCATTTTAGTGTTTTACGGAATTTATAAGTAAAAACACTGTTTTGTTTAAATAATATAGACCTATTTTTAGTAAATTTTATATATAATAGTATCTATCATATTATTTTATTAAAATTTATTGATATATGATATTTTTGGATGTTATGATATTAAGTTTTATTTTTAAAAATTAAGACTTCATTGCTTTAATTTTTACAGCATATTCAAATAGTTTTTTTTGTGCTGCATTTCAAAACTTTATTCTTTATTATCCACGATTTTATATTTTGTAGAATTTGCAATGTTATTATTTTGAGTGTAAATATTTATTTTCAAAATTTTATATTTGTCAAAAAAACTCTACAAAATTACACAACTATTTTTGAATTTGGAACATCAAATTAATTTTGATTTTTTTACTACATCTAATCTATTATTTTATACATAAGATATTTGAATTTTGGTACTATTTAAAAGAAAATTCCCAACATATTTTTTAAAATTAAAACAAAAATAAATTTAAAATTAAAATTTGTTTTCTCATTAATATTTTAAGTGAGTTGCTAAAATATCATAGTTTTCTATTGACATTTTTTTAAAAATAATATATGAATTATTATATTTTTGTATTTATTAGATTTTTGTATACAAACATTTAAAAAAAATATTGTTGAGAGTTTCAATATAAATACAAAATTGTAGATATATAAGTTTAACATATGTTAATACATTTATTTTGTATAAAGCTTTATACAGTTTATGAATTTTAGCCTATTTTAATGATGAAAGATGATTTATTTATATGAAAAAATTTAGAATTTTAAATTTGTTAATTTACCTATTTAATATAGTTTTATCATATTTAATTCATGTAACACTTCTATTTTCATATAATCCAGAGTTTATTTATAGAATTTATAAGAAATAGCAGAATTTTTAATTTCTTGTTTATAATAAAATTTTAGTTAACATTGATTTATAATAATATTATATAACTAATTATGAAATTTATTAATGTATTATTTTATAAAAATATTTAAATTCTTAAGTAAGATTTTGTTAGATTCTTTCTCAACAGATTTTGTAATCATTTACTTATAGACATTATAAGTGATATAAATTTTGATTTTAAAGTTTATTTAAGTTATATGAAGTGTTTGTTTCTAATTATAGTTATTTTAGGGTCTAAGTGACTTAAATTTTTCAACAAATAATGCACTAAAAGACTTCTTCGAAAGTCTTCTGGGCGAATAGTAAATTTAGGGTCTAAAAACTTTCAAGTAAATCTTCCATGAAGTATTATATTAGAAAACTTACTTGAAAGTCTTCTGAAACAAAATAATTAATTTTATTGAAATTTTTGTCTTCTTATATAAAGAAAAATTTACACATTATCTCTCTTCCCCTCAATGATTGTAACAAAATGTAATTTTCTCACTCGAAAATCTCCAACCTCTCTAATCAGTTTGAACTTAAAAAACCAAAGTTTATATAAATTTCTCATTTTTATCTCATATTTCTCATTTATTTATTTTGTTTTTGCAGATTTTTCATCACATAGTTCCCACCTTCCACTCCTTTAAATGTAGATCTATAAATCATATTTTTTTCATTTAGTAATCTCTTGTTAAAATCTCTTAACTTTTGAAAGCCCTTTTTGTTGTTTTACGTTCTTGCCTTATTTTGGAAGCTTTTCAATGTTTGGAAGCCAATTGAATGCTTTTGGATATAGATGTTTCAGATCTGGCGACTTGGAAGACTTTCGGAAAAATCTTCTCGGAAGTCTTCTAACATATAATGTGCTAGAAATCTTCTGACGAAGTCTTTTCTCATGTTAAGTGGAGTCCAAATTTGTTTTTGTAGATGAATGATTTATAATAATTTTGTTTATGGTCGTTTTTGATTCGTAGGTGTATTTTTTTAGTTGTGAATTCTTTTGTAAATTTAAAGAAATACTAATGAAAATATTTGGTAAATATATTCATGCCTACAATATAATCTTGCTAAAAGTACTTGACCTTATTAAAGTCTTGATACAAATTAAATAGCAAAACACAATAACACAAAAAATTTAGTTAAATTTATTACGGCTAAGGGAGAAGACTTCTCAAGAAAACTTAGCCAAATTTACCAAAGATCAAATATTACATAAATACTTAAATCTATTCTGAGCATCAAATTCTATACTAGTAATAGACTCCGGATTTGCTAATACAATTTTCTCCAAACATGAAGGCAGCCGCTCATACCCATCTTCTGGTTGACATAGATATTTTCAGCATTCAAAATTAGAGAACATTAACAAATATAGAACATCAAAGTCAAAAATTAACTCAGAAGACTTCCATCATTAGTTAGAAACATTAATAAACATATTTGATAATCTCTAAATTATCACCAATAAAGTTATGAATTTCATTAAGGAGCCCAAATATTGTCTAAAACACATGAACTAACAATAAAATTTTAAAAACTCATTTTAAATTTGAAGAAAATGAAGGTTTATTATACATTGTCATAGAAGACTCTCGTGAAAGTCTTCCAAGAGAAGAATTTCATGAAAGTCTTCCATTTAGGTCATTTTGCAATTGAAAATTTACAAAGGAAGACTTCCAGAGAAGTCTCCTCTACAGCAGACTTCTAAGGAAGTTTTCCTTTGTAAATATTGGCTTATTTTGTAATTCAAAAATTCTCAAAAATATCAGAGAAGACTTCCTTGGAAGTCTTTCCGGATAAAAAAGTTAGTTTTGCAATTGACCCGATTGTGTCAGAAATTTGGCTTTCTACAGAAGACTTCTATGTATGTCTCCCATCGAAAGACTTCCACGGAAGTCTTCTCAACTTTTACACTAAGTCTGTTTATGGTCGGTGGAAGTCTACGTAGGTTACTTTTGCAATTAACTATATTTGACTTTTGTTGAGAAGACTTTCGGGGTAGTCTTCCGCTGGAAGACTTCTCTGAAAATCTTCTTTCATTACCTTATGTTTGACCAGAATCACAAAATAAAAATCTGGAAGGCTTCCACGAAAGTCTTCCATCAGAAGACTTATCTGGAAGTTTTCCCATTTAAATTAAATGCTTAAGTTTAAATTTTCAATTGCAAAAGTAATTTACGCAGAGTTCAACTGATAGCGAACAAACTTAATGTAAAAATTGAGAAGATTTCAGTGAAAGTCTCCCGGTGGAAGACTTACCGGGAAGACTTACCGGGAATTCTTCTGTAGAAAGTCAAATTTCTGACACAGATCGTTCAATTGCAAAACTAACATGTTTATCCGGGAAGACTTCCAGGAAAGTCTTCTCAATTTTTTTATTGACTTCCAGGAAAGTCTTCTCAATTTTTTTATTGTCAACAAAGAAAAGTTGAAAAACTTCCATGAAAGTCTTCTATAAAAAACACACAGAAAACCAATTGCAAAACTAACATGTGCTTTGACCAGAAGAGTTTCGTGGAAGTCTTCTCTGTCTAAGTCTTATCGCGGACAAATTTGGGTAAACAATTCGATTCATACCTTAAATCACTAAGAAAATTTGCTTAGATCTCCAAGCATACAAAACTTCACCACGACATCCACTCAATCATTAATGACCAGTAATCATAAGTTTGAATGGCTATATGAACCTTATAAACTTTAGAAAAAAAAACTTTGGGTTTTTTGGATGAATATAGAGATAAATTGAGAGAGTTGTAGTTTTTGTGGATAAGATATGAAATATAACAAGTGAAAAAACCGTTTTTGATGCATTAAGAGCTTCATATTGGTTGTTCATGGTTGTTGGGTGAATTGATAGCATTGACATTTTCGTGAATAATTGATGAAGATGAAGATAATTGAGTAAACACACAATTTTAGGAAAAAAAACAAGTAGTGGTATTCTCGTGAATAATCAAAACTTCTAGGGTGAATAGGGTCAACAAAAAAACAATGAATTAGTTGTGTGTTTGACTTCAAGTTCTGTGTCAATTTTGCAAAACACCCCTAAAAGCATTTAAATATTTGATAGCGGTTAGAATATATATATGAAAAATTGTCAAAAATACCACTTTTCTTGTACCACTTTTCAAAAATACCTTAATCACTTTTACACTTGTTTTTTAAGAGGAAAAAACACACTTATATATAATTCTAATTAATTTTAAAAAAATTTACCTATTAAAAAGTGGTATTTTTGAAAATGTCTCTTTAATGAAGGTAAAAATGAAAAGTGGTACAACAAAAGTGGTAAACTTGAAATTCTCCCTATATATATACATATATTATCTCTTTTTTTTTAATAAGTGATGTTTATATTTTTCTGCATTAATTTATCTTTTAAAAAATAAAATTTATTACTATTTGTAACACATATTCTTATTGTTGTTATAAGCTTGCATATACTGCTAAAATTGATTAATATATTATGAGATTTTACAATTGAATTTATACTGTCATGTGCTTGTGTATGCTGTTGTGACTTAGGACTGCGACATGCGACTACATGTTGATTGTCTCGTTGTCCGAGGTTTTTGCAATTTATGACATGCAACTGCAGTGTTGTTCGTTTTGTTATCACGGGTTCTTGCGACTAGTCGCAACTACCAATCATTGTTGCAAAACAATTACTTGTAGTTACTATGTTCCAGTGATTTGAAATTGTAACTTGTGACTGATAATCAAACCCGTAACAACAAAACAAACAATAACATGTGTCGTGATCGCGTTACCATGTCGCGACAGCAAAATGAAGCACAGTCCCAAGTCGGAATGACATGTAAACGAATAGGGTCATGTGTTTGCTAGTATCTTCTTTTTTTTTTGTTTTTTGAAAAAATGGTTTTCATAAATTTGAATTGAAAAAGCATACAAGTAGGAAAAAAATACAGGGAAAGGAGCACGGAAGCTCAAACTGACACACCAATTCCTACCCTAAGAACTACTAAACCAAAGCCTTGGAGATATCTACCACTGGTAATGATAATCAACAAGAAAACAATCACATGTAAACTAAACACCAACAATAAAGAGAGGAGCCGACAGAGAGGCTGACAACCAATACAAACTAAGTTTCCCAGACTTAGCTGTCACAACGGCAAGATAAGAGCACATACCGAATTGGAGGCAACGAAACAGCACAGACCAAAACCAAGGCCATTCCGTCGAAGTCCCTCTTGGCGATCACACAAGCCAAACTTCAAACTCCAAAGACTTGAAACCTACTATTCGCAGACCGCAAAGGAAGGCAGTCATTCACTTTCGGGATGGTTCCACACCACCGGTGAAGGAGAGAGCTTCTGTCTCCAGTTTCCCGCAGCAAGAAAACGGGCAAGGTGATATCAACCAAACCGAACCAATCACTACCTGAAAAGAAGAAGGCAAACTACTCCTGAGGCAAAGAACCAAGCGGAACCTAAGACGCCACATGGATGGAGCAACTTGACCACGAGTTGTCGCCGGGAAGCATAAAATGTCGACTCAACAAAAGAACACCAAACCTTAACCCACGCTACAACTGAGAACCAAAGGACAGCAACTTCTTCCCCGAAGACTGCTGAAAAACTCTAATGGATACCAAAGAAAGAACTAACTCAAGTAATAACAAGATAAACTACTTGTTTATTAAGAATCACTTAAACAATCTTCCTAGATCTGTTTAATCCGATTTACTCAACGTCACACACGACTTGAAACGGACCAATTCTTAATCTAACTGAGGCACAGTGGTCGAGATGTACTCACCAATTCCCCTTACAAAGATCGCAGTTCAGAACAGGCTACAGAAGTTGATAATAATCTCTCACAAAAGCACACTTAATCGAAGTGCCCGAATCCCCTATATATACTCAACTCCGTATATCTTGTGATAGGCATGAATCTCCCAAAATCTTCTCTTTTGCCAACCGGCAAATTCCCCTAGATTCTTGGGTCCCTTATCTTCGACTAGCGTCTTTTACTCAGCTTATCCATACCGAGTAACTCTTATTTCCTAGTGTGTGACACAAGGACTAAACACAAGCTTTCTCACAAGGACTTCACTCTGTGTAACACAAACTACCACTTGTGTAACACACTGAAACTCACGACTCCATCCTGTGTAACACAAGCCACCACTTGTGTAATACTCTGAAGCACATGATACTCAATCCACTGAGCTTACATTCTCCCCCTTTTTATCTTAATGTGACAACTCAAGCACCTGCATAGGAAATTCACCAGAAAGCAACGAACAAGAGCATCCAACCAAAATGTTTAAAAACAAACATTTCATTACTCATAAGTTCAACAGATTTGTTTTTATTTCATGCCCAAAAGAACCAACAGCCAACAAGTAGCAACAGAAAAAGACACCACGATTTGAGAGACAGTCCTAAGCTCAATACTACTGATCATCATCATTGTCAACATCATGCACATGTATTTCCTCACGACCATAACCTCCCCCTGCTTGAGTGCACAGTTAGATAAAAAATATCCATCAGTATGAAAAAAGAGAGAGAAAGAGGTAGAGATCTAACTTCGACTTCGCAGCTGAATGTATCTGAAAATCCACTTGACGGCTTCCCAATGTTCCTTTCCTGGATTGCTCATAAATCTGCTGACGACTCCCACTGCATGTGCAATGTCTGGCCTTGTACATATCATCGCGTACATTAGGCTGCCTATAGCAGAAGCATATGGAACCTTATCCATATATTCCATCTCGTCTTCCGTCTTTGGAGACTGTTCTCTGGATAACCGAAAATGATTCGCCAGAGGAGTACTGACTGGCTTCGCGTCATCCATATTAAATCTCTTGAGGACTTTCTTCACATACTCCTCTTGTGATAGCTTGAGACCCTCTTTGCTTCTAGTGATTCTCATTCCTAGAATCTGCCTTGCTTCTCCAAGGTCTTTCATCGCAAACTCTTCCGAGAGTTTCGTCTTCAAGCTATTGATCTCATGCAAGTCTGCTCCTATTATTAGCATGTCATCCACATATAGGAGCAATATCAAGTAGGACTCTTGAACCTTCTTGAAGTAACAACAGTGGTCAGCTTCACACCTCAAGAAACCAACGCCTTTAATAAAGCTATCGAACCGCTTATACCACTGTCTTGGAGCTTGTTTCAAGCCGTACAAACTCCTTTTCAGCTTGCAAACAAGGCTTTCTTTCCCTTTAACTTCAAAGCCTTCGGGTTGCTTCATATAAATTTCCTCATCCAAATCACCGTGAAGAAATGCCGTCTTCACATCCATCTGCTGAAGATGCAGCTCTTCTTGTGCTACCAGCCCAAGAACCGTTCTGATGGTCACCATCTTGACTACAGGGGAGAAGATTTCAGTGTAGTCAACGCCTTCTTTTTGTTGGAATCCCTTCACAACAAGCCTCGCTTTATAGCGCTTACTCCCACAGGTTCTTCTTTTATTCGGTAGACCCACTTGTTATGCAGTGCCTTTTTCTCCTTAGGCAAAACTGCTAACTCCCACGTGTGATTGGATAACAATGAGTCCATCTCGTCGTTCATTGCAAGCTCCCACTTGATCGACTCATCCACTTGCATAGCCTCTTCATAACATTCAGGCTCGCCTCTATCTGTGAGCAGAATATAGTTGAGCGATTGAGAAAATCTTACAGGCTTTCTGATGATTCTACTTGACCGTCGTAACTCCGTGACTGGTGTATGTGGGACCACTTCGGAATCATCATCCTCATCAGCCTCACCACTCTCTTCTTGAGAGATTTCTTCTTCTGTTGTTGCTGTATCCTGTGGCAACTCCGGTGTCACGATATCTCCTAGGTCAACAACTTCTGGCTCTTTCCTCTCTGAGCCTTCTTTTAGCTTATCCTTGTACAACGCTTCTTCGTTGAACACAACATTCTTGCTGCGGATGATCTTTCGATTTTCATCATCCCAAAACCGGTAACCAAACTCCTCGTTACCATAACCGATGAAGTAACACTTCTTCGACTTTGAGTCAAGTTTACTTCTTGCAGCATCGTCAACGTGAACATAAGCTAAGCATCCAAATACCTTTAGATAAGAAAGGTTTACTTTCTTGCAGCTCCAAACTTCTTCAGGGATCTTGAATCCCAACGGCACCGATGGTCCTCTGTTTATTAAGAAGGCTGCGGTACTGATTGCATCTGCCCAAAACGTCTTAGGCAATCCACAGTGCAATCTCATGCTCCTTGCTCGCTCATTTAAGGTCCGGTTCATCCTTTCAGCTATTCCATTCTGTTGAGGCGTTCTGGGAATAGTCTTCTCCATCTTGATTCCATTATCAGCGCAATATCTCTTGAACTCCTCGCTGATATACTCTCCACCATTATCAGACCTTAAACACTTCAACTTGAGATTCGTCTCAATCTCAACCATGGCTTTCCATCTCTTGAAAACCGAGAACACTTCATACTTGTTCTTCATGAAGTAAACCCACACCTTTCTTGTGGGGTCATCAATAAAGGTCACATAATAGTACGAACCTCCCAGCGATGCAATAGGAGCAGGTCCCCATACGTCAGTGTGCACCAGCTCTAACTTCTCAGATTTTGGCTCTCTTCCTCCTTTAGAGAAACTAACTCGTTTCTGTTTCCCAAGGATGCAGCTTTCACACATCTGATGATCCACCTTCTTCAGATCCGGAAGAGCGCCATTTTCCACCATGAGTTTCATCCCTTTCTCACTCATGTGCCCCAACCTACAATGCCACAACTTCGTTTGTTTGGCATTCTCGACAACAGCAACAGTGTCTTGATAACTCGTCGTCATATAGAGAGTGCCTCTTTTATGACCTCTTGCAACCACCATGGAACCTTTCCTGACTCTCCAGGCTCCACCACCAAAATTGACATCGTGCCCCGTATCATCAAGTTGACCTACTGAGATCAGATTTCGCATCAACTTTGGCACATGTCTAACCTTTGTAATCTTCCACACACGTCCATATGACATCTTCAAGTTGATATCTCCAATACCAACTATGTCCAAAGGTAATCCATCAGCAAGATATACCTTTCCGTAATTTCCCGCAACATAATTCTCCATAATGTTATGGTGCGGCGTCGTGTGGAATGACGCTCCTGAGTCAAGAACCCATGAATCAATAGGGCTATCAACGTAGGAGATTGACGCCTTGGTGGTATTTGCAGCTGCATCACGAGCTTCACTTTTCCTCGGGGAATCAACAGACACTACCAATGCATCAGCAATTTCACGTGTCACTGCATTTGCTCCGCCTCCCTTGTTGTCTTCCTTCTTAGGTGGTGCCCGGCAATTCTTCTTAATGTGGCCTGTCTTTCCACAATTCCAGCACTCTGCAGGCTGTCTGAATTTGGACTGACCCCGTCCACTCCTTGACTTCGATCTGCCATAACTCCGGTTACTTCTATCTGGGTTTCTCCCTCTGTTTTCCACGTTGAAAGCAGAGCTCGTTGATGCTTCCCCAGAGTCTATCCTTCGAACTTCCTCGGCAAGGATACGATCTCTAACATCATTGAATTTGAGCTTTTGAGTACCCACAGAATTACTAACCGCTGCCCGCATTGGCTCCCAACTATTTGGCAGAGATGCCAACAAAATCAGTGCTCGCACTTCATCTTCAAACTCGATTTCAACCGATGACAGTTGGTTGACAATCGTGTTGAACTCGTTCACATGTGCGGCAACCAGGCCACCTTCTTCCATCTTCAAATGAAAGAGTTTCTTCATGAGAAATACTTTATTATTTGCCGAAGGTTTCTCATACATATCAGAGAGAACTTTCATGAGCCCTTCAGTGGTCTTCTCCTTCGCAACGTTGTGAGCAACGTTCTTCGACAGTGTTAGCCTTATAACACCCAGAACTTGTCTGTCAAGGAGCTCCCACTCAGCCTGATCCATCTTCTCAGGCTTCTTGCTCAGTGGTTGATGAAGCTTCCGTCCGTACAAATAATCTTCAATTTGCATTCTCCAAAATGCATAATCTGTACCGTCAAATTTCCCGATACTAGGCGTTGAACCGTCTTCGCCTCCCATCGTTTCTGAAACTGTCGTGTATTAAAACACCTCCGTCGACAAACCGATTTTGACCGATCACCGTAACTCAAGCTCTGATACCAGTTGTTAGGAAATACGGGGCAAATTTTGTGGGAAAAAAAATCAGAATTTACGGGAGCGGGAAGAAAACACACAAAATTGTTAACGGAGTTCGGCCAATCTTGCCTACGTCTCTGGACCTGCTACAGGTCTTTTATTATTAACCCGGGAGAATTTACAAAGCTCTCAACTCACACCCGAAAAAAAAAATTTTTTTTTTTTTTCTTTTTTTCTCACGTTCTTCTCTTCTCTCTCGTTCTCTCTTCTTCTTCCTTTTTCTGAATTTTGGGATGCTCTTGCCTCTGCACCATACGCCTCTATTTATAGGAGAAATTGAAGGTTGGTGAAGCTCACGATTGTTGACAAATCATCACCTACCAAACCGTCTTCTTTGATTACGGCCACCGTCCACCATCATCACCGGCCACCAAAAAAAAACGTGTTCTTTGACTAACAACATGCACATCTCCTGCTCTTATAATGGCTGTGTGGTTCTCACTCTCCATGCTTAGAGTTGAGGAGAGGCTCATCTATTCCACTTGACTTGGGATCGTGTTATAGAGAGTTACCTTTTGTGATATAAAAGTAACAAAAGCTTACTAATACAAAACTGGCAAACATGTCTGAACTTCTATACTAAACAAACCTCAACACTGATTGGATTGTTTATGGATAGAGAGGGAGATTAGAGAGAGGTGAGTTTGACAAGACAAGATGCGACCTAGTGTTTGTAGTGTTGAGGGAGGTTTGATCTCAGGATCTTCCTCAGTAGTTCTGTTAAGAGCATCATATCCATTGTTTAGCGAAATGACTTAGAGCCAAGAAGTTTTGTTAGTAGCCTTGTAGCAGCTGAAATCGTTAAACCAGCTTCTTCTAGCTTCAGCAAGTGTTTCTTTAAGTCCTCAGCTTCATTCTCAAGTTCATCCATGATATTATGTCTATTAGTAATTGAGTCTAACTCACACCCAAGAGATAGCTAATGAATGGAGAATTACCACATTACTTATATATATTTTCTAAGGACCTTAATATTGTTCGATGTGGGACATATTAATAGCCCCTCTCGAGATGTGGGTAGGAAATAATCCAAGAAAACAACTTAATCCCAACATCTCGGAAATACTACAACAATATGGACCACTTTTACAGACTACATAGGTAGGAAACTGTTTATACGGGAAATCATATGTTGGACTAAACCATAGGCTCTGATACCATATTAGTAATGAACCTAACTTACATCCAAAAGCTAGCTCCTGACTGGAGGATTACCGGATTACTTATATATTGCCCAAGGACCTTAATATTGTCCGATGTTGGACATATTAATACTGACGGAGAGCAACATTCAGAACAGT